>JAQGAS010000808.1:0-33474 GCA_034686365.1 Pachymerium ferrugineum | reverse complement strand
TTTTGTCAAGTTTTTCACTTCCAATATCCAAACTTCCCAAAAAATACAAAATTTATGAGAATTCTGCAGAAAATTACAAAAAAAGTATAAAGATTTTACAAAAACATTTTATCTGTAAAATTTTTAGTAAAACCAAACACTCCTTAATTCTCAAAACGTCAATAAAAGCTTAACAATTTCTGGCTATTTAATCAAAAACATCTTGCAAAAATTGAAATTTCAATGAAAATCCCTGAAAGTTTACTCAACTTCTGACCTATCAACATTCAATCTTCAACCTCCCCCACCAGATCCTTTCTCCCGTCAAACCCCTGCAAATCACTTAAAACGCCATCCTGACCTTCCAACTAATTCATTACTTCCTTAACACAATAAACTCACTTCATTTAGTAATGCTTCCTACCAAAGATTTACGACTTTTTCTCACACATTACAATACCCCTTTCTCTCCACACAACTACAAACATCAAAAACCCAAGATAAACACAAACCGGAAGTATTTTTTCCTCCCACGAATAACTCAAACCCATCAATTTTTTCCACGCTAGGAATCCCTTCTTAACTCGTCTAGTTATGTAGGACGATGAGCCTGAAATTGATGCAAAAGCTACTCTTCTACTACACTATGTGGGCGGGAGATGACTTTACCCTTCTACGCTTGGCTGAACCACCTAAAACCTTAAAGTCACGTGATATTGTATACACTTTTTTTAAAACCATTCATTTTTTCTTTAAATGACAATAATATACTACAAGAATTGGTCTGTCTAAAGAGTTCAGGAAAACACATGGCCCATGGGAACAAAAAATCAACCCAACATGTCAATCACGACTGCCAAAATCCAAAATAACTTAATTTTTTATCCCTCTGACACCTAGTGATAGATTCGGAAATAATTCCTTAAACTTTAAAAATAATTAATATCAAAAAGTGGAGATATTAATTTCCCAACTTGTTGTCATAATTTTTTTTTCAAGACATTCTTATTTGAAAGGATAAATATATCATTTTTCTAGTATTTTACAAGACGTAATAAAACAACTTTTTAAAGGGACGTCATGGGGATTGACAATTCCCCCTGCTTTTAGAGTAAAAAGGAGTAAATGACCTTGCTTTAAAAAAAAAATGTTGGACTTAATGGATTAATTATACACTATTTGAGTGAATTTAAAGCTTAAGTTTTTATTATCAACTATAAAAATGGGATCAATTTGTAAGTAGGATTTATAAATTTTTATTTATACATAAATCACAACCGTAAATCGCTGTTTCAGCAATAACAACAAACAAATTAGGTTTTTTCTTTGATTATAAAAAAAACAAAGTTGTGATTTTAAAATTCCGAACCGGCCTTTAGGTAAGTCAACGCCTCTTTTCGATTCGATAATTTGACGATAAATTTAAAAACGCGTCTAATTACAGGGTTTCTGACGCTATAGAGGTTTAAATGATTTTTTTTTGGATTGGAAAAAAAAAAGTAAGGAAAGACAAGAGAAGATATGAATATGGCGTAACATTTTACGTAATTTGTTGGTAATAGGTCAAGCTTGTGAGTTAACGCTGTAAACAACCTTTAATTTTATTATACTTGTAAAGAAAAAAAAAGTTGAAATTAAACCTGGTAAAGAATGCGCATAAAACTACACATTTTCTCTAGGAATTTCACTAATGTAGCTCTTTTATACAACCTCAAAATGGCCAATTTAAATAGGAACGATATGAATACAAAGTCACCTTAATTCTGAAAAATGACACTAGAGGAAAAAAACGTCATTTTCGATTAGAATTTAAAACGTCCGTATATCAACTTTAATTTACAGAAATAAACATTCCCTGAATTCGTGGAAAAAATATAAAAGAAACCGCATAAGCTCCTGGCATTGTACTCATAGTACGTTGACTTACTTATAATCAAATGAGCGATTTGATTTGCCTGCGTAAATTCAACGCAAGAAGAAATGAAAATTTCAGTGTTCGTAAGTTTGGGGGCTGTTGAGAATTGGACAAAACCCTACTTCTAGAAATGTAAACTTCTCATCTCCGGTAATTTTCTCTTGTTATTCTACATGAGATAAGAAGAAGCTGTGCTATAAGCGACCTCTATAAGTCGTTTTTACCCGAAGAGAATGGTGTATACCCCGGGTTCTGCTATAGAAGTGAACGTTCTTGTATCGACCGGATCGTCAATGTTCTTTGCAATGTCATAGAAAACATAAAGCATAAAGGTTGCATTTCGCCAAGACGATTACTTATTCGAAGCCACAAAATCCCAATTCCTCATGGAGTGGAAACATGGTTAAACCACCAAAGACCGCATAGGTCTAGTTTGTAACTATAAGTAGTTCATAAATATTCAGTGCGATGTGGGATATTCTGAAGCGCTCTCATCATGAGGTGTTAACAATGTATTGGTTACCCAATTGGATACTAATTTTCGTTAAATATGGTTTGATTAAGTTAGATTAGGTCCCCCAACTTCACCCAATCTAACCTACCCCAACCATCATCCATATCTCATTGCTAGTCTCACACTTCTGTTGCGATATATCTCAGAGGGAATTTTACGTGAGTTCCGTAATGGTTTATGAACATTATGGTTTGGTGTAAAAACCTAAATTCAGGTTTTTTAGTTGAGTGCTTAAAATTTTACGTTTACATTTTGTAAGTATTTTATGTAACATGAAATGTCTTGTAGCGTTCTCGCCACACATATCTTCAGTAGCCGCTGGCAGACATTAAGCCTCATTTCTCTTTTCCTTCCCCAAAACACCCAGATTCTCATAACTCAAGCCAACAGGTGAAAACTCGAAAAAAAAAATCACAAAAACCCCTCAACAGGTGCACGACAGGTGGGATAAACTCGTGCTGGGAGCCCCATCTGCCGACAGGTGCTCATCAAACAATGAATAAATTACCTAAAAAAAGTAACAAGGGAATCCTCCCTCGTATATTCGTTCCCCTTTGACCCATCGTTTTATACTTCATTTCCTCAAGGAAACACGCTTTAACAACACCCATTTAACTTTCTCCACGTTTCACCAAACCCCCTGCGTCTCACGCTTGTCTCACACAGCAGGTTATCACGTTACTCATCATTAATTCAAGAGATGATCTTACCAGTGACAACGAAGAAGCAACGCGTAGCTCCGAGGCAAGATGGGGTTAAGTGTCATCATAAAAGTTTCTTTTCAAACCGTTTGAGGGCTTCTGTTCATTTTTATTGACAACCTAAAAAAGAAAATTAGAAAAATCAATTTCAAATGTTATTAAATAACCATTTGAGAAATTCAGTAAATTATAAAAATATAAATTAACAAATCAATCTAAAAAATTTTATTGGTCAACACAATGAGTGGCTCTCTAAGGTTGAATGACTGTGAAGACCATTAACCATGACATCACACATAAACCCTATAATTTATGAAGTTTCAACTTGGAGTAGGCATTTAAGAAGTCTGATTGTTATAAACCCCTCAACAGGTGAAACACATTTTTTGTTCTCAATAGGCACTTTAAAGTTTCATCACCTTAAAAGGCAGGTGCAACTTTACAAATTTGACATTTTGGGTTTAAATAGAAATTGGAGAGAAAGAAATGGGGGATTTGATGCAAAGGCACGCGTGAAGGAAACTCAATCCTCCTCTTGGTTTTTTAAGGGGGGAATTGGTTTTGTGGTCAAGGAGGATTAAGCTGTGGAGTGGTTTGTTTTAACACTTAAAGAGGATTTTGAAAAGGTTTATTCAGTTTGAATGAGTGGTTTTAGTTAAGCTACGTGTTTTTTGCTATATAGGACATAGTTGTACAGCCAATATTAACATTTATCTTCAGAAATTTACTGCAGAGTTATAAAGAGCGTAATATGTAGCAATGCCTTATGTTTTGTCCTACGCTTGATTCAAAAGTTAGAAAGGACAGTCATTTTTAGGATCAAAAAAATTTTTTTGTTTCGATCTTCAGTGATATCTCTCCATTTTCACTTTTGTATATAACAATTTCAGACGATACCTTAATTGAAAGCGTTATTTTAGTTAAATAAGAAATTGTTAATAAATTTAATATAATCAAAAAGAGAGTCAGTTAGGACCTAGGGCCTGCTTTGAAACGTCAATTAGATATTACGTCGTGGCTCTTTACACGATTTGCATATCAATTTCTGCAGAAATTTTTAGAGATTCCCACAGGAATTTCCCACTTTTTAAAAAAAAAAAAATAACTTCCGCCATTTTGGTGGTGTTAATGAATTCCAAAATCCTCGCTCTTGACCTCAACTTAAAAATTAGCGGCCATAAATCACCTCTTGAGGGCTGCTCAACTCCTGATTATAGCTAGAACACATTTATAGGCTAATCACTCATCTTCTCAGGTTAGAGAATAAAAAAAAATTGTTAGCCAGACAGCCGGATGAGAAATCGATTCATAATAAATCCTTATGATTTAATGATCCTAATTCGACAATTCCAACTTATTTACCTTACAATTTTCACTTCATTACCTGAAAGTCCTTTCGCTTCATCAATTGTTGCCTCTGGCTATTCGTTTTAAAACCCCTGAAAAAAATAAGAGAAAAAAGTTTAAACTTTTCTGTATTCTTGAAATATTTAAGACCGAGAAAATCGGCTCATTAAGAATAGTGGAGAGAAAACGGCAAAGAAACTCGTAAATATTTTTAAGATGTGCAAAAAAAGTAATATTACTTACGAGAAAAAAATAACACTTTATACAATATAATAATAAAAAAACAGCAAGAAATTTATTTACGTAAAAAAAGTTAGTGGTTTGCAACCGTGCGCAACATCCATACAAAATTCAAACCACGTGAGAGGAATAAGAGATTCAAGTGCATCACCCATGAGAAGATATTTGGACCTCCTACGTTAGGCAAAGAGGACAAGTGCTAATCATGGCCGAAGATGTTAATTGCTAATTAAGGCGCGTTTATAAATTACCCACCGGTGAGATCTACCTTCATTCTACATTCAATATGATGGTTTGACTCGTTTAAGTGTATTCTCATGTTCATCCATTGGAAAAACGTGCATAAATTTAGAGAAAAAAATTCTTGGGGTATGCATCTTAATTACAACATCCTCAAAGGTCAAAAAACAAAGTTTTTTTGAAGACATGGGCCGAAGGTCATTAAAATATTACTTTGTTTTTGGCTCTCTTTTGAGAAACCAGACAAGTTTACCTAAACACTGTTAAACAGTTATAATGCCCTTTTTATACTTATTATAATGTACTTATTACAATTACTGTTTTACATTAACTACACGTGAAGCTAACTACTTTATTGTATTACCCAATTTGTATTAACATGTTTGACTTGTAATGTCTCCACTGTAAAAAAAAAAATATGTCCCAATACGAGGCGCATTTGGGTTACTCTGTCCCGATAGGTTGCTGCATTTCGATGTACGCTTTACGGGTGTTAATAAACGCACGTTTTAACATTTATTCCCTGCAAATAAACAGTGATAAAAAGGTTGATTTCATTTACATATACGGCTGTACATCCTAAATACACCCTTAATTTTTTTGCAGTGTAGTCGCGTTTGCGACGTTAAGTTTTATTTCTTTTCTCATTCTAAAAATGACTCCAAAAATGACGTGGCAATTAATTGATCCAAAATGACGAGTCATTTGGAGAACTTTTTCAAGATATTCCTTTCTCACTCACTTTCTTGTTCAATATAATCTTACTTTCATTGTATAGACATTAATTGCTGATAATAATAAGGTCGCCGCAGCGTCTTTGTTATGTTTAAATGTCACCTTATGAGTATAACAACAAGTAGTAAATAAGCATAAGACAAAATTTAAGCATAACAAAGGATTTGTGCAACATCGGCTAATATTACGTTATTTATAAATTAACTTCATCAGCAGGTATTTTATATCTTGAACTTGCAATTTGTAATGGAATTGCTTCTAAAATACCTTACAACTCATTTTAAAACACGATTCATGCCTTAACCAAAATTATGTGATCCCGTCTTTAGGCTCATCATCTTCCCAACAGGCAGGAATTCTTAATTCCTCATAATGAACTTGTAATGTCGGAGGTCAATTTCTTGTATCTAGAGGGTCACGAACCAATGAACGGGTTAATAATGTGGTAAAGTGAGGTCTTTAGCCCTCTATATGTTTTGTCTCCACATTTTTTTCTACCTTCAATCCGTTATCTTCAAATTACATTTCGCCACTTTTCACAGGAAATTTGTTTAACGGGCTCTTCAATTATTTGCATGAGTGGAAAAAAAAGGTCCTCAACCCTTTTTTCCATAACTTCTTTAATTAAAGGAAGTGTTCAATTTTTATTGGACAAAACCGTCAGAAGTTAAAAATCTAAAAATGTCACTCAATTTTTTTAAATTGATCATCGAGATGTAATAAATCAACTTAAGAGATGCAAGTTTTTCTCAATTCAATTAATGTCATTTCCAGAAACAAACCACTGCACGTGACAGGTCGTTTGTATCGAGCCATTAGCATGGCAAAAATGTAGCATCATCGTTCCAATTAATTAAAACCCAAATTTTTTTTCTTATAAATATAAAAATAAACTTTAGAAAAAAGTGACCACACCCTTACAAGTGGGTCACCCCTTTGAAACTTTCCGAAATGTGGACCGGGCAGGAAGAGATTTTATTGACTATAAATTGATAAAACATAAAATGAACAAGTACTTTCTGATAAGTCCTGACGTTTTCATCAATTTCGAGTTCCTTCATCTCTTTCAATCATTTCCTTTTTCCCATCACGCTTCAAAATAGATTATCATCACCCTAATTTTTTTTAATATTTTGATGAGTCTATTGACGAAACATGTCATATTATGCTTAATCATCACCGGGTTATCCTTTGTCTTATCAATTCACTAGCAACCTTAATTTCACAACCTATTGAAACATGACTAGATTCCCTTCAGATACTTAACCCCGACTGTCAGATTGGAGATATGAGTGAGGAAAGCTTTTAATTAGTAAAATTGTCTTGTATGGTAATAGACTAATTAAACTTACGAGGTGTCATCGGTTGTTGTTAACACTCGCCGAGACTTTTTCCAGAGGGTAATTCATACCTAAATGTAAATAAAGGTTAGTTAAACTATAAATTGAATGATAAATTTAAAAGTAACAATAAAAAGTGCTTACAAATCATCGTTTTTTACTATCGTTGCGATGGGAAAGATGCCGCCATTTTAACAGATGTCCTCCTAGTGGCGATAATTAAAAACATCAATAAATAAATTATACGTATTTATAAAATTAAATCATTTCAAACTAAAACCTATTGGCTTTAAAAATTTTCTAAACATTTGTTTGTCGTGTTTTAATCAGAAAAATAAATAATTGACACAACGACGCTATACAGAAAAACCCATAACAACAACTAAACAAAAATCTCGCTACAAACCACTTATTAAAAATAAAATAGCAAAACATTTCTGGGTGAATAAAGAGTTAAAAGGGGTCAAATTATATCCGGTTCAAGTATACAACCTACATGTGTCAGCATAATTCTCTTACTTGCCCAAAAACTTAAAAGCTCATCTTCATTTTTTTTGTCAACCTACCCTTTTTTATTTTTTTTCTCCCTTACACTCTTTTCTTTACACCCACACAAAGGTCATTTGCCTTTTACCCACAAACATCCTAGAGCCTAAATATTTTATGACCTGTGGGTAAAAAAGATGAGTTGGAAAAGTATCACCCAAGTGTGAATCAGCAATAAAAAAGTGGGTTGAGGATATGGGGTTAAAGGTTATTACATAAAAAAAAATAAAGGGGAGTGGGGGTAAATCAGGTCGAGAGATGTTTTATCCCCCAGGTGAATAATTAAAATATTTTCAAAATGTTTTAATTAACAAAGATTACGTTTAATTACGAGAGAAAGTTTTGGTATGTCGTGAATTTTTAAATGCGGAATGTGACAGAAGGGATAGCGAGGGGGAGAGGGTAAAAAAAATAATATCTCGGGCGTGTCGAGAAAATACGTGATTTGACAATCAATGTTTTTGAATTTTATTAGGTGTATTATCAAACGGTGAAAGAAATTGAAGCGGGAGAAGAACTGCTTTTACGTGACCGGTCGCCTTTATTTGCTGAACCGAGTGACCAGGTTCGAGTTAGTGAATCGGATGACAACAAAACTGACGGTAAGAGACTTTTTTTTTATAAATCCTGACAAAATTAATGACTTTTTTGTTATCAAAAAAATCGCGACCGATCCAATTTTAACTTTGATTAATCATCCACCAGTGATTAATCATACCCTTTAAAAACCCTTTATACATTTCCGGTTCAACAATTCATTGAGTCCATTCATGGGAATTAAGTTGAACCGGTCCAGGTGTGAACGATCAGTCAGATGATATGACCCAGGGGGTGGGTGATTCTAAGCTCAGATGATTAAAACTGATAAAAATCGATTATAAATTAATCGATATAATTTCACACCTGACAAACTCGTCCCCCCCCCCCCTTCATCAAACTAATAACGCAAAACGTCGCAATACAAAAACAATACAAAATGTGAAAAATTCTAGCCGCGAGCATCTAAAATTCCTCCGGTTCTACAAACTACTTTTCCACTCTGTCCACACGTACTTTGCTAAAGAATGCGCGCGCCTCTTAGGTGAGTTAATTAGACGTTAAAATTTGTTCCCGACTTTTCCCTTTTTTTCTCTCTACCTAGCAGAGATTCCTCGTTGCAATTCCTTAGCCATTTATACACGGTCTTCCACTCCTCCACCCCCGCCTAATTAAGCCTTAGATTTGAATCTCCCTACCCACCGCCTTCACCACAGTTTGCTAATTAATAGCCTAAGGGTAACCACTACCAAGTTAGCAAAAATATGCATAAAACCCGAAGATGCATTAATTAAAAAAGTCTTTTTCTAAAGTGTAGAGGTTTTTAATATGTGCGTGTCACCGCATGGGGGCGCTCGTTTTAACCCTATTCCCACCATCATTAAAGAGGGAGGGGTTCAGGTTTAAGGGGTGTTTGGACTTTCGATGTTTATCTCTCAATTGGTTTCTTGTAATCAAGTGATAAGTGTCTGTGCAGAAAAAATGATTCGCTCACATTAAGATGGAGAAAATAAGCTGAATACACACTTGTTTCAGAAGTAAACGTAAAAGTAAAGTAGAGATAATAACTCCACATCTCTCGGCCAACCAGAAATCATTGCTCTTTGTCATTTGGACGTACTATTAATTTGAACACAAATGTGAACTAAACTTAACTTCACGCGAAAAAGTTTATGAAATTTAATAACAATGAAATAACAATGAAGTTTTTCAAAGTTTCTAACTAATCAAGTTGTGATCATGTCTGATCAGAAAGTTATTAAGTAATGAAGTCCGATCAAAACGTAACAACAAAATTTACCAACTTATCAAACTCTAATTAAAATGGGATCAAAAATCTTAAGTGATCACTTCACTGTTTAACCAAAATGATCAAATATAATAAAATGTTGATGATCACAGAATAATATAAACACTATCAAACAGGGTCAAATGACAAGTGTGAAAAGAGAGTTAAGAGGTGGCGCACTACAAAAGCAAAGCTTCCGGCGCGTCAACAAAGATGAATGAAAAGTTGTCCTCAATTTCCCTAAACTCTTTTTTATGTCTTTATAACGTCCGACAATTGTATGAAAAGATTTAGTTTAAGGTCAATTTAGTTGTATGTGAGAATAAAACGGTGCATAATTAACCCTCTTGTACTACTTCTAATTGTCTTGTCAATTAGGCTTAAGTAACATCATGCTTTACAGACTGTCGTCTGTTTAATTAAGCGTAACTGATTTACGATGTAGAAAAAATATAGTTATAAAAATAGATGGGAACGTTAAAACTTCAATTAGGCTTAAATTTTTTGACACGAGGGGGTGGGCTCGGGTAACGGCTACTAACATTAAACGTTGATTTCCAATGCTCAACCAAGGATGCAGTTGACCCAGCAGTTCCCGAGGCTAATTACATCGTGTGGCCTCGAGGCACATGATTGCCCGTTGACCATCCATTATTCATGGCACTCTCTTTTGATACAAATATGTCGTGATCGCCACAAACAATATCTTGTTTATTACACACCTTTTTTTTTTCTCCTTTCTTTTTTCAATACAAACACACCTTTTTCAGGTGTTTCGTGTCGCTCATTTTCTCTGTTACCAATCTTTAATTTTTATTAATCACAACTTGCGCTATTCATGTCAAAAAGGTCTATTGAACGAGGGTGAAGGTGAAATGAATTTCGAGATTCTATCTTATTTAGATTATTGTTGGAATGTTTGAAATTTGAATTAATAAATAAGAAAAGTCTATAAAATAAATAGATTTATATTACTTTTTAGTCAATATTAATTATTATCAATAAAACTAAATTTCTCTTCAGACTGCTTGTAGTTAAGATCAAGGTATTAGGTGTTAATGGGTATGGGCATCATTATTTATTGAGTGTCTGTCTTAACCTTCACGAGAAACGTCAATAGAAATTGATAATTGAAATTCAATAAGAACTAGATTCAATAACTTGTGTTTTAGTGGGTGTCATTTCCTGTTGGGTTTTATACATTAAATCAATTCACACTTAACCTTAACATTTTTGTAATTGTATTGCTTAGTTATAACTAAACTAGAAAAGACCAACTCTCCATCTATTAACTAAATCTTAAGATAAAATTATACTTGCATTGAACCCGCAAATGCTAACTTTGTTTACGTTCTGTAAAATTACGGTTGGACAGTTTTATCTCACACGTGTGTAGCCTTGACTGCTGCTAGCCTTGTTAATCAAAGTTTAACATTTAACTTTGCGTGTCTTAATTATTTCTGCTTTCAAATTAAGACAAGCAAGAAGCGCTTCTTGAATACACAACCATTTATTTTCGTATTAGGGTACTACTAAATAGACATTAATAAGCGTGGCTACTGTAAGTACATTCGAAACTAGGTCCTTACACTGCTTAAATTTCTCAGTCAATTTTCATGGGCAGACCACGAATTTTTACAACGTTATTGAATACTTTCTCCCCTTTGATGTCCTCTCCTATAGCCTCCTTGATAAAGAGTCAAGTGGTTAAAAGTAAAATATGTTTATAAGCCCATTTTGGACTGTAGTATAAAAATTGACTACTTGGTCTACCCACTAGTGAACTTATTATTGTAACTTAATTATCAAGAGATCAATTTAAGCTTTTCTATGGTCACTATTGAAAACAACTTTCTTTTTCGCACCCGATGCTAACCACCAATTTAAACTTGTATTAGTACCTACGGTTGTTTCTAGCTCTGCGAATGTAAAAATCATTGTAATCAATTATGAAAATGAATAAAAAGAACAGCTGCTCTGTTAAACCAACCATATCAGAGCATTCAAAAGGGGGAAGGGAAAAAACTAGAAGTCCCGAATGGACATACAGATATTAAATAAAAGACCAGAGATCACGCAGATGCAAACTGCTCATTGTTTCTCCTTGTGGCATTTAATTTCCGGTGTGTCCAGCGTCTTCCTATTGCCATGCATCGTCACGACAAGTAAATAAACGCGGCTATGGTTAAAAAGGTGGAACTGAATTTATCAAGGGAAGCAGGTGTCAGTGAAATAAAAAAGAGGGGAAGGGGGAAGAGGGGTTTGAAATGATATTAAAAAAGAGGGCTTATATGCGTGTAAAAATAATAAAAACCCACAATGACGCTTCCGTTCAGGTGGCGAAACTAAGGAATTTAGTCCTAAAGGTCAGTCAACTCTTCTGATCTTTCATTCAAGTCTAATCCATTGTCATCTTTTTGGACACAATGACACTGAAAGTCTGGTCCACTTACCTGGCAACAAGGTCAAGACACCCTCCCTCACCTTCAAGATCAAAGACCTTTGTTATTGTTTCATCGTGTCATCTTCTTGAAACTATGATTTATTGGTTTTCTCTTTTTTTTTAAAAAAAAAAAAATCGAAGTTGTAAATTGCAACCTGATTAATTCAGGCGTGTTTTAAAATCATGATTGAAAAATGCATTATTCAATTCGTCTGATCGATTTCCATCACTTAATTGATATCAACCTGTTTATGTTTCCCACCTGTATCACTCATCAACCACGCGTCTCCTCCCTCTCAATTTAATGACACACAAGAGAGAAGATTCCCCATCTGCTTGTGTCAACAGATTCATCGTTATCCCATCATGTAAACAAACTATCGATCAACAACTTACATTGTATTAGACGCAGGGGATCCATTTGTAAACTGATTACAAACCATAAAAAAATATAATATAAGTAAGTTTGCGAAGTGTTATAAATTTCAATTACAAAATTAAAACAGTTATAAAAATCGAAAAGGAGAAAATTGTTGGTAGCCATTTGTGATTTTTGTTTGATAGTTCTTCTGTTATTGCAGTTCATTTGTTAAGTGGAAACCACAAATGTTCCCGACAGGCCTTTACAACTTAAAATTAAGATGTAATTAATATTTATAATATTAGAAAAAGTATTTCCGAAAATGTATTTAATACTACAGGAACGGTTACACAATTAATTCAAATGTGTCCGTTAAAGGGGGACCCCGGAAGCAGTCGAGGCGCGACAAATTACCACCAGGTTGCGCCGCTTTGCCTACTCATTCACGCATGCGTGAAATCCAAATGGGAGTAAAGAGTCCCCCCCTTCTATTGTCACCTGAGACTCTCCGTGCTCAAATCTGTGCTTGTGATGCATCAGTGCGGACAGGTGCATCATCTTCACCTGCCGGATGAAGTTGGTGGACTTTTCTCCATCACTGCCCTCTCGTGACTGTTTGTAAAACTCCCAGCTGCCTCCTTAGTGACCACACCTTGCAATTTCAGGTGTAATCACTACATTTTTAAAAGCCTCCATTAATAAAAAATTCAACCGGTCTATTGAAACTTCTTTTTTCTGGATGAACCGGTCTCGATTTCATCGATAGGGTTTTATTTCTTGATAAACATCTTATGGCCGTGCACAAAGTTTGCAAACCGTCGATCTTGTTGTCTCACTATAACACTAATTTTCCTCGACAGTGGATTTTCTCTTCGCTTCACCTGATCACGTTTATAGATAAGACATCGAAAATGACAACACGCAACTCAAACTTGGCAGTTAGAAGAAAAAAAAGAATCTCATATTTCATTAACCACTATCAACTTTTTTCCCCTTTCTCCACCTTCTTCTTCATCAACAATTTTAAAATAAAAAAGTGATAACACCTGAAGTGAAAAAAAGAACATCACGCAATGTAACAACAACAAATGGAATGAAGTATTAAAAACAAAACAGCATTAAGCGTTATTTTTCTTCTTCATAAAACAAGTCTTTTTACCGCCTAAATCTTATCATCTTGCATATAAAATTTGTTGTTAAAATCTAACAAGTTAATAGACTCAATTTTTAGAGAGTCCTAATAACATTGCTACAATACTACCCAATAACATTTCAACAATCATATCACGTTATGAAATAAATAATCATCCAAATGGTCGATCACCTGCGTGAATAATTATCCAAAAAACGCATGTCCACTTGTGGCTATCTCATCAAAATTCACTCCCACCTTAACTCATTTTGCCCCTGATCCATGCCCATCACCTAAGACATGGCAAAGGCCTCTTTAATTATAGCAACAAGCTTTCTATCCGCCGTAGCCAAACTTATCAAAACTTGAAATGGAAAAAAAATGGCGCGGGAAATATCAAGAGGTCAACAACGCATAGGGTCAAACTCATGACCAGTAAAAAGGGTTAACAAATGGTCCCTCGATCTTCTGCCTCATTTGGTGTAATAAATTAACAAGTTTTTAAATTATTCTTATAACGTGTAACGGAAATGATTTCTTTATAAAAAAACCCGTGATTTTTCACTTAACAATTGCAAGTCAAAATTATAACGTAACTGCAATTTTTCACGTTGTAATTAAACTTAAGGGGGTCACCAAGCCGGGTTGGGGGGATAAATAGGGGGTTGTTTACTATGTGTACCCTAATTTGTTAAAAATAAAAAATTAGGGCTAAATTTTTGTTAGTGGTGCGCACAGCCTGGTACTAACCACACCTGGCTCAATCTAATATTCTGACAGTTGTAGCTACAGGTAAAAATTTTCTGTTCATTTTACTTCATACTTAAAAAGGGCAACACCAGTTGTATCAACAACAATTTTTAAAGTTGTTTTACTAGAACGCTTTTAAATAATTAGTAAATTGTAAATAAAAGAAGAGCAAGTTGACACAGTTTAGAAATTACCTCAAGTCAGAGGTGGGCGGGGTAAAAAAAGAGAGAGAAAAAAAATATTGAATTTTAAAAGAAAAAAAAAAATTTTCTTTAAAAAAAAAAAAAAATTATTTTTTTAAAAATAAAAATCTCAACTTGGTTTATGCATTTCATTACGCCTCTATGGAAACACAAAGTGACCAACTCTTGTGTCTTTGCTTGCATGCCAAGCCGAGGGTGTGTGGAGTGGGTGGTCATAGTTTGCGCGTCGCTCCGGCCTATTGTTGCTATAACAACCGGCTGCAAACAGAAACGCCGATTGAAGACCAGTGTGAATATTTCATGGACCCCACGACGCCCGTCACAGCGTCGCTTCCCCCCCTCACCTCCACCCCACTGCTTTGCTCAAGTGGGACGCTGGGACGAACGCCACCCCCGCATTATACCCAACACGCGCGCAATCGGGTCGTGGTCATCGTTCACTGTTTCGTAGAAAGAATCGACAGGTAAAATTTTTTAATCCATCCCTCCCCTTCCCATTTGAGAATTTAATTTTTTATGTATATAAAAAGTGACTCAATCTGCCTCCCACAATTAATTTAATTTTTTTTTTCCAAGGTGGTGTTGACCAGTCGTTTCAGCGTAGCGCCTCGGCCAATAATTCCTCACCATCATATCAATTAGATTCATCCGATCCATTGTTGCATCAATTTGATTTCGGACCTCAATCTGAATTGAGTGACAACTTTGGGTTCAGCCAAGACTCGAGTTCCCCAGATCCAGTTCGTGGAGAAGAAGCAGCAGGTTCTTCGACCATATTCGGTGCTTCTTCCACCCGTGGAGGAATCTACAAGTGCAACTCTTGTGAGCAGAGTTTCACGGACGCTTTGAGGTAAGGAAATTGTACGAAAAAAAGAATGTGGACTTTTTGGTTGGAGTTACTGACATTGCCTAATTTTTTCTTCTTTAATAAATTGGCCTATTAAAAATTTCGTGTTGAGTTAGTGGAAAACATTCCCAAGTGTCAAATTGAAATTATGAGATGGTCATTAGGACTTCATTAGGAAATTACTTATAACTAGATTAATTTTCAGGTCTTTGGTTAGTTGCTTACACTAGGTTTTTTTAAACTCTTAATTTATGTAATAAGAACTTTATTATCTCTTTTAAAAATTGAAATTTTTATCTAAGACTTTAGTTGGTTTTGAGATTAAGACTTAAAGTCTAAGAGTTTATTAGATTTATATGATTAGCATTAAAAACTCAGGTTTTAGTTAATTTTTATAACTGGCAATTTGTTAAGGTCAACAGAACTTTGATTACTTATTATGAATCGCACTTAGTTTATTTTTCCTGACTCAAGTCCTTTAATTTTGAAATCTAGGACTTTGTTTAACATTAAAAAAGATGTCAATTTACAATTTAAAAAAAATTAGAGTGTTTTTATGGTCTATGCGTTTACAAAAAGGTATAATTAGGGTGTAGAAAGGTTATAAATCACCTCTTGGGATCTTTACACAATGTAAATGTGAGAATGGTGTGAAATAGTTTACACAAAGTGAAATTTTGCAAATCATCAAATGTTAAAAGGGGTTGTGAGAGTAATTGAAAACAGTTATAACAAAATTTCTATAATTTTATAATATAAGGGTTCTTATATTTACTTAAAAGCTTATACGTGATAAATGACACGTCTTCTAAGAATGTCACTTTTTTTATTTAACAACTGTAGGGACAAGTTAGAAAGAAAAAAACTATTCCAGGGATAAAATATTGAAAAAAAAATCAAAAAAAATTTAACAGCTACCTGCCTACACCATTTGGACTTTTCTCTAGTACAAATAGACCAAATTTCCCCTAGAGTGAACTAACCTCAATTATACTTTTTTTTCTCTAAATGTACACTTCCCCCCTCACTTCACCTGCCCATACCAACTTGTTATAGTTAAAGGTTGAAATATTTTTTAAACTTTAGCCCACCTGTGGTTTCATGTTTTGACATTTTTGGCACACCATTTAACAACAGAGTTGAACACGGAAATAGATATTTCTCTGCAAAGAATCTAATTTTTCAACATCCTCCTCTCACCTTCTTTTTTCCCTCTATTAGATAAGCAGAAAAAAAATTTTAAAAAACACGTCATGATGATGAGATTCATGCCTGGGAAATTCCCTTGTTAAGAGCAGAGGTCGCTCTTCTTACATCACAGCCATATTGATATGTTTTGCCTGAAACTATAGCGACCAACAGGGAGAATGACGTCTGAACAGGTGTTGCTTCTCATACTGGGGTGGGGAAAAGTCGTGTTTTAAATGACAACTAAAAGTTAATTCGCCTGTTGCGTTGTACCATACGCATTTGTCAACATTTCCACGCTATGAGAGAAGCTCATAAAAACGTTTTCCACGCTAACAAAAAAAAAAGCCAATAATTTGTTAGGTGCTCTTCCCCGACTGATGAACTCTATTACAAAGACATTGAATAAAGAAATGTAGACTTACACACATTTCTACTTGGCTTTCTTTTGATTATTTAAAATCGGATATTGGGTACACTTCTCTTTATTGCTTCAATGGTTATCACGTCTGGGTTACTCAACTAAGCTTATATGCAATTTTATTCTGGTTGTAGAATATACACCAGTAGATTTACATGTCACATTAGCTACTTAAACTGCTTTAGCAAGTCTGATATTTATTTCGTTTTTGTTGATTTTGTTTGTCTTTGTTATTAGTTTCTGTTATCCGCTAAATGTTTCTAGTTTATCTCGCTACTGCGCCGCGGATGTCCTATTTTTCTTTCTCAGCAAAAAACCAAAAATTTACATTTATCAATAAGTCTAGCACAATAAAATTTTTACAACTTTTGTTAATTGGAGAATAACATATTCTGAATTGCAATTGGGTGTATGTCATAACTTGGCCTGCGAGTCGGCACTAAATCACTATTCTTAACATTAACAGACTATTAGTAGTAGCATTAACTATTAAAATTGGATTCACATTAGAAATAAGTAGAAAGGATATATAATTGAATAGTGCGGAGTTATCTTACATTTCTACCATCTATTTACCAAACTTTGCAGATAATTGCAACATATGAGAGCTTACTTCCTCCCATAGTTCAATTCACTCTTATCATTTCTGAATTACTTTAAAAGTGAACCTAGCTTAAATTTTCATACATCTTCTTATTATAGGGACAGTCAGTATTGATTATTGAAATTGTGCATAATGACCAGTTCAGTCATCATTTTGAAAAAGGTATACTCAGCATACGTTTCGACATTGTGCTTCATAATCTATAAAACCTATCAGACTACCACTAACCACCCAACACCCAATAAATTCTACCAATTAAAAAAAAATTATAAAAAGTAGAAATCCATAGTATCCACCTAAAATAAAAAACCACTCACATTTTACCATTCATTTTCATATCAAATCTATATAGAGGTTAACGACTCTTCAATGATGGCCGCTCACTGACCCCTAAAACTGAAATCCTTGAATATCTGTTTTCAAATGACATTTTTTCCAACGATTCCATGTCTCAAATCATCTTTTTTGTAGTAAAAAAAAAAAAAACAATTTTTCTCTTACAAGGGATGGAATGAGTGAAACTGCTGATATGCAATAAATAACAGAGTTGTTCACTTGTTAAATTGTATATCAGCACAATACACTATTCAATATACAATAGCATATGAAAAAAAAGTCACAGACCTACACACTCAAAAGGTTGATTCAGTTGATATTTTATTTACCTTGCATTGAAATAAAAACTATTTCAGTTGACTATGTGGTTTTTCAACAACCGTAAGATTTTTTTTAATCTATATTTTTCTCTGTTCTTTGTGTTTCAATTCAAACGTATCGAACTTATCATCAATATTTATAAGCGCTCCTCGTAAACACGTCGTGCGTGATTGAAGCGTAGTTATACTTATAAATAAATAAGTTACAAACTAAAACTGTGCTGTTCATTAATTTAAGTGACTTAAAACCTGATTAAATCATTCCCCATTAAGTGGGAATGATGTGCAGCTAAGGGGTGTTGTTTATTACATTGGTTTATGGTATAGGGTATGTACCATTCAGTAATTTTTAGGGGTTAAAATGTTAGTTTTTTGTAGGATGTTGAAAAAAAAAAAAATGTCAGGAAAATTTCTGCTTGGGTGACTTTTACATCTTTTTAAATGTCGCTATCACGATATTAAACCCAGGGCATAAGTTCAAATACACAAAAAGATGGATTTAGTAGTGTTGGCGGTTTATTATCGGTCTTGGCTTATTGCTCTGTAGAATGATGTATTTAGCGTATGATCCATTTCTTACTTTTTTCAGTTGTTTTGTCGGTTAAATCTAATTCCGATTTGCATTTCTAATTTCGTTGCATGTGGAGTACATTATTTTGTCGCTTAATCGCTATAATTATCTCGATTCTGGTGTATCTTATTCCTTCCCGATGCCTTTAGCAGCTCTCAGCAGCAATAATTGTTATTTTTCTTCAAAGTTCTTTCCTTTTTTTTCTTAATTTTAGTCGTGATATTTGCTTATTATGACTGCGATATTTTGATTTGAATGGGTTTGAACCGCTCTTGTATATCCTGGTAGAATTAGGTATCAATTTCTTTTACTCTTCATAATAATAATTAGTAATAGATAAAACAACTCTAATGTTGAACAATAATAAAAAAATCAATTAGTCGTCAATCTGTTGTTCATTTAAGGACTTTATTTCCTTCTCATCTTCTTACGTAACAACGTCAAGAGCAATACTCAATTTGCCTTGAACTAAAATCTCGTCCTATCTAAAAATCCTTCCTGGTCCATGTGACATAGTCTAATAGTAAAAAAAAATGGCCGTGCGTAAAAACTAGTTTTACCCATGCGCATAAAAAAGTTTTAATGATCATTTCGGAGAGGAGACTCCCAGTCTCAAGGATAACACCCGGGAAATAATTTGCACCTGTAGATGGACAGTGGCCACTCTCTTCCCGTGGGCTTACACTCACTCGAGATTCACTTCTTTTTTTATATAAACTGGTTATTCACCCTTCATTAACACGAGACTTAAAAAAGCGTGTAAGATGACGCAAGTTTTTCTCTTGTTCACAGAGGATTAGCATCAATCGTTTTGACAACATTCTGGGATGTATATAATGAAAGAGGATTTCCCGGAATTTTTCTTGCAGGGGATTTTTTAAATAGAGCTTAGCAGGGGGTGGTTTGTTCCCTCTATGACTCGACGAAAAATGTCTTTTGGGGTGTTATAAGAGAGGGCATTAATCCAGAAATGACGGAAATAACAAAAAGCTGCGTTAGGGGGTGAGGGGCAAGTTGGTAATTTAAGTCCTTGTTACGTCGTTTTGGACAAATGAGGTAATTTGCGAATTTTAATAGTTTGGGAAATTTTTAAAGCAATTTAAATACAATTTAAAATAAAACCTAGTGGCGGCTTTAAACAATCGTTAATTGATTTTTTTTCAAATTTATAAAGGGAACAAAAAAAGTTTTTACTTTCCATGAATTTTATAATGTGAAATCTCAAACCCACTTTTCACACTCGACTGTATTTTAAGACCGTAAGTAACCACCAGGAATTTAAATTGCGTTATATCATAAAATTCCACGCTATAAACACCAAAAACTTGACTAATTTAAAAATAATGTCCTCCACTTTAAAACGAAAAAAAAAAAAATCCTAACCTGCTAAATTAACCCAACTATGAAAATCTGAACTTGACCTTTTTCATAACTTATCAAAGGTGAGCAACTTGACCATCCCAAGAAAAATTATTCAAATTTTAGAGAGACGCGCACCCACAAACAATAAATAAAAAAAAATCTCCTCTTTATTTCCTCTGTGACAAGGCCTAAAGGGAATCACTGATTCATATCTCAAGGTGTCGCCTCAAGCCACGTTGCTCCACAGCCCCCGGGGAGAGCCGGAAGAAACGAGGGTGGAGCAGGGTGGTGGACCCCGGCAGGAGACACCGGCCGTCACACTCTCGGGCCACTTTGCCACGCAACTCAAGACGCGTAACCACGTGAATTTCACCTGTTGCACTACAGGTGTAAGAGTTTTTACTCGCGTGGAAAACTCGGGATTAATTCTGGATTTAATCAACTCAATAGGTAAAATTATATTTTTATTTTATAATGTGGGAACGTGTTATTTTGTGGCGGTTTTAAAGGGATTAAATTACATATCACTTATATGGGAGAAGGATAGTGAGAAAAATTTAGGGCCCCGCTAGCGTCCAGTAACTTCCCCTCAGGTGTGGGCGGTATGGTAAGAGGGACGTCGCATGCAATTCGATCGGTCAGAGGAGGAAAAATTTCTGAGCGAAACTAAAATTAAATTTATTTTCTGTTTATACAATCCATAATTTATTCGCTGTATCAAATTTCTGTGAAAATTCCAATATCTTCAGGCAATAATTGTTAAACATTTTCTTTTTTTGATTTTTTAAAAATATTTTCAAAATGGTCACTAGAGTGCTTAAATTGATTAACAATTGAAAATTTTATTGCTGAAAAATTATTTTAATGGCAGCTTTTATAAAAATAAAATTTTTCAACCGTTAAACATAATAATGTTAAAAAATTTTCAAACCTACCCCTAGTTGTTTCAATTGTTCAGCAGTTGAAATAAATTTGTTATGAAATGTCCTTTTCGTTTGTTATAAACATTTCAGAATCTACCGCCAGACTGTTTCATTTTTTTAACAAAACATCATAATTAATAAAAAAATATCCTAAACGATTAATTTTTCAGCAATGGGAAAAAAACCTTTGTTACAATTACGTCAAAACCCATCGATTCCTTTCCCCACCTCATTACACGATCCTTCGTTACACCGAGGGCCCGTACCTACTTCCGGCCCACTTAGCTGTCAATCACCAGCCTTCAGCCACTGTCACCAACAGCGGGAACCAATCACGTACGAGCAGTGGCCGAAGGTGAAAAAAAGAAAGAAAAAATCAAGTGACACAGTTTCTACACGTGCTGCAACGCACTGCCACCTGGCATCAAAATCACCAACTAAAATTGTAACTAACCTTGCACTTCGAAAATTCGACAATAAAAAAACCTCTTTCAACTAACCCCCTCTTTATACCCTCCCAAAGTTGATTGGTGGTTTAAATATTCCATCTCCCGCTTCCTCTCCATCCCACCATATCCAATAGATGCAACAATAGCCGCGAGCTAATATGGAAATGAGGGTGAGGTGAAGGGGGGAGTTGGCTTCCTGGGCGGCAGGTGGGGTCAAGTATCAGCTAATCATGGACGGGAGGTGGGGCAGTCGAGTGTATCACAAGACTAGACATTGCATATGGCAAAAGAGAACAAGTTGAGAGATAGAAAGAGAAAAAAAAATTCAGGTCCCCTGAGAAGCCCTGCCCCGGCCTCAGGTGAGATCTAGTCCAAAGCGGTGAAGGCAAAAGCCACACAATTGCAGGTGAAGTGGCACGGGCAACAAGGTGTGCAACAAGGAGAAGCTCGTACTTGCCAGTCGAGTTATTTGGAGTAGTGAGCGAGCACATGTCAGGATACGCTGTGTGGCTCGTATTGTTGTTGCTTGTGTTTCGTACTCGGGAGTAAGATGCCGATAAGCAGAGGTCCATTTGTTTGTAAGTTACTTTTTTTTTCATTGTTAAACTTCTTTTTTGATTGTTTGAATTTTTTCCTGGGGGACTTGTTTTTTTTTTTTTTTTTTTTTTTTTTTGTTCTTGAGCTTTGATAGTTTAACTTTTTTTATTATAAATGCGTTGACATTTTAATTGTTTGGTTTTTTTTTTCGTTGTTTCAAAACTTTTTAAAATGTCAGTTTTTTTATAAAGTGCTGGACTTTTTAAATTGTTAGAACATAACTTTTATCTAATAGTTAGGGCTTTATAAAACTTTTTCTTTCATTATTAGAAATTTTTCATGGGTTTTTTTGATAGTTAAAACTGTTGATTTGCGTTTATGAGTTAAACTATGACTGTTGCCACATCTACAAATATTTTTCCTTACATTTCATGAAGAAAGTTGTAGGAAAATGTGAACACACTTAGATGATGATATCTAACAATACGTGCTAACATGTAACAGTAAAATTTCTCAACGATTCCTCCTATTTAACTGCATTAGTTTAACTAATATTAACAGCGCACTGAGAATTGCTTATACCGAATTACTCATCCACTATTATCACTTATTTCCGATGACTTCACTACACCATTCGATCACTCATTTCGAAGCGGGTCACTGATTCCATGATAGCTCGTTCTACGCGATTACACCTCACTCAGGACTATACTTACAACTCTGAAGACACTATACTTCATTTCAAACAAGCCCAATTTACCACTAAATTCCTCGCAGCACCCCAACCAGAAATTTATTTCACGGGTTCCTTACCAACTAGGCCCCTCTCTTGACGCACCTTGCAACAACAGGACATCACCTGTCCCTCAGACTCAATTTTTGCCCGACGCAGGTGCATGCCTGAGGTGATCAAAAATCACAGACGGCTTCCTTCTTCACGCCACTTGCCCCTTTTCCCTTCCTTTCTCCTCCATTTTTAATGAACGGGGGATGGGAGGTTTCAAAGAAGCAGCAGGTGAGAGGAAATCATCTGGTGGCACGAGCGCCCTCAGGCGGTTAAAAAAAATGGGTGAAGGGAGAGGTGCACCTTTTCATTCAAAAACTTAGTAAATCGTATTTTAAGTTAAAAGTCGATATTTTTATGAATATCGATTTTTTTTTTTTAAACCAAAGTTGTAAGGAAATGATTGGTGAACTTACCTTGAGGCACAGGCGGGGTTGCATGTCAGTTGTATTCATTCATTAAATTTTCTCTACTGCTTCACTATTTGATGCCTGCTTTTTATAAAAAGTGTGCGTTCAGGAAGACGAAAGCCAAGGGCTATGGGTCAGGATCTGAAAATGGACACGTAAATTTTACTCAATTATTAAAGGGGTGATGATCTCTAGGATTTTTACAATTTGTGGATACATTTTTAGTTCGCTCCGGTTTACCCGGAAAAATTTGTTTCGAGTCGCCTATAGCAGTGAGTTAGTGCAGCGTTGCTCGTATGTTATAAATTGTATAACTGGGAATTTTAAGGATGAAATTATAAAACTTTACTGCTTGCGTACCGTTGTCACTTTATGTTTATGTATTACTCAAACTAACAACTCTCGCTTACACGATGGATTTGTATGTAGGATTACAAACATTAGTCCTCTAAGTTGCCAAGACCCGCATAGAATAGATTGTAAATGATAATTTAACAAAGACATCAACACTAAAGTTCATCTGAATTTACATACAGAGACGCCTAAAAGCAAGATTGGTAACCATTACATCACGAATGTTATCTCCATTGCTTTGATTTTAATTTAGTGTTAAATATATTAAGGGTAGGTAGGGTTAGAGGAAGGTAGGGAAAAAGGGAATTGTATTTTTTTGTAGTTGTAAATCATGTGACGTTTGTTTTTAGACACGACATTTTTAATAACTTCCGTTGGAAAATATAATTGATTTTTCTTAGTTTATGAAAAACTTAGTGACACGACATTAGGCAATGACGCTCCACCTTAAACAACTCAAAGTGTTACAACTTTTTTTTTATTTTTCTATTACAGATTGGAAGAGCATATGCTCATAGACCACTACGGAACTGAAAACTCCGTAGTCGGTGAATTCAAGTGTGACCAGTGTCCCAAAGTCTTCAGTTGGAAGTCCAACCTCATCCGTCACCAGGCGGCACACGAAGAAGGTCGTCGTTACGTGTGCGAAAACTGCCACAAAGTATTCACTGATCCGAGCAACTTGCAACGTCACATCCGGTCGCAACACATAGGCGCCCGGTCGCACGCGTGTCCCGAGTGCGGCAAAACCTTCGCGACAAGCAGCGGCCTCAAACAACACACCCACATCCACAGCAGCGTCAAACCCTTCCAGTGCGAAGTGTGTCTCAAAGCCTACACACAATTCTCCAATTTGTGCAGACACAAACGCATGCACGCTGACTGTCGCATGCAAATCAAGTGTCACAAGTGTGGTCAAGCGTTCTCAACGGTCACTTCACTCAGCAAACACAAGCGATTCTGCGAAGGCACAGGACTGGCAAATCAATCATCCAATACTGGTAACCATTTACAACAACTGTTTGGTGCATCAACGGCCACTCATGAGAACCACAATACCAACAACACTAACAGTGCTAGTAAAGTCATGAGTGCCGGTCCGCAACCGGGTAACAACCCAGCAGCAGCGTTCATGTTTTATCCACGTCCTGGTTTCCCATTCTACCATCCATCGTTGGTCGCCTATCCTAATCTCTTTGGAGGTGCTGGATTACCTCCACCACCATCTTTATTGACAAACCCACTGGGTTCAATATTAAACAGCGGCAAGAAACCAGATTCTCCAGACTCTTCTAGCATCAACGGAATGAGTGTCCGTGCCGCTACTGGTGGAGCTACGCCCAAGGACTCAGTCAAACCTCGCGGGTCTGAGGGATCGGAAAGTGAAATCTCAGATGATGTCAGTTCCGCTGGAGGCAGTGATGACGTCGACATCTCCACAGCATCCGATCTCGATTCAGAGAGTGATGCCGATGGCCGTGCATCTAAAACCAATGCCGCACGGGCCCTACTCAAGGCATCTTCCGGACCGGAAGTGGGATCGTCACCCCCACCTAGGGAGAGCACGTCACCCAAGCAAGCAGCCATGTACCCAGAACTGAAAGACTCAATGAGCCGCGTGACGGCAAATGGCATGCTCAGGGCTCTTAGTGTAGCGTGTCCACAATCGGAAATGCCCTTCGACTTATCGGTTGGTGGGGCTGGAAAAATTCACTTGAGTCCAGCAGCCAAACTGGTTGAGAATAACAAAGAGGAAGAGCAGCCTCTCGATCTTCGAGTAGATAGGAAGAAGGGTGGGGATAGACGTAAGACCCACGTGTTCGGTGCAGGAGGCACTGACCGGTTAATGAATATTACCAACAATGGCAAAGAACCGGCAATGACAGCCAGCGAACACCGTCAATCGTCAATAACGCCAATAAGTCTAAGCTCCAATGACGTGCCACTATCACCTACAAAGTTCCAAATGGCCTATCCGCGCCCTATCCACCCACTTCTCCTAGCTGCTGCGTCAGAACAATTTAAACCCAAATATCCACCGGCTTTTCCGACATCGATGCCATTCCCTCCGTCGCGATTCCCCCCTCTGGTAAGCCCGATCTTGAACGGTGGTGCGAGCGCCTTTGATCTGATTCGTTCTCAAATGGAGAAGATGGGGAAACCGTACCAAGATGTATTGGCGCCCCACGCACAAAAACTTAAGGAACGGTATTCATGCAAGTTCTGCGGTAAAATATTCCCGCGATCAGCCAACTTGACCCGTCATCTTCGCACGCATACGGGCGAACAGCCTTACAAGTGCAAGTACTGCGAAAGGTCATTCAGCATCTCCAGCAATCTGCAGAGGCACGTGAGAAACATTCATAACAAAGAAAAACCGTTCAAGTGTCCCCTGTGCGAACGCTGCTTCGGACAACAAACCAATCTGGACCGACACCTCAAGAAACACGAGGCGGACGGGCCCACCATCTTGGACGACGATTCGCCGAAGAGTTCCGATCTTAATGAAAAGGATGACGCGTACTTTGACGAGATACGCAATTTCATAGGTAAAGTGACGGACAACGCGTGCACGCCGTCGCCCCCGATGGGAGCGCCAACTCCCGAGCGTAAACGCACTTCAACGCCTGTTGTTAATGGGAACGATGAAGCCAAACGAGTACGACGCTCGTCTACGGACGAAGCTCCACCGCCTGAGGCGAGTCCTCGACGGTCCAGTCCGGTCAATTACGAGGTGATGATGCATTTCAATAACAAAGGGGTCGACCCTCCGGCCGACGGCTCTAAAGACTTGCCTAAATCCATGGTCATAACGGTGTAGAGTTTTTACCCTTTTGACCTGTGTTTTCAACATTCCTCACTTTTTTTAATTTGAGTTCCCTACACTTCACAACCCTTTTCAGAAAAAAATTGATCATATTTAAATCATTTTTTCACCACGTTTGAACCAACACCAAATTAGAAAGTGACCACTTTCTGATCACAACTGGATGAATAATTTAATAAGTGTCCATTATTGTGTACAAATTTACCCAATTGGTGATCAGAGAGTGACTTGTCAGCAACAAAATGTGATCACATTAAATTAACAAAAAAAAAATTGGTTTGAAATTTATAAATTAACTAATTACTACACCTGTAACATGGATTTATTGTCAAATTGTGATCACAAAAATGATCAATTTTTTCTTGTTAAGAACCGTAGATTAAACAAAAACCTTGCGAATTTTCCTACAAAGGTGAGGCTAGTCAACTTCAATCGTCTTCTCGGTTATCTAACATTATTAGCAATTAATTGGATCAATTTGAATAATTTCGGTTTAATTTATTTAAAAATCGAGAATACGAAATCCAAAGGTGTGCAATACGTAATAGTTTGACCTCTCTCCCCTTTTTTCCTTCCAACAGTGTTTATTTTTAGAGCAATATGTGATTTCTCTTATAGAACAAATCTCTCACGACTATGTACAAATTGTAATAATGTTATTTGAACAACGACCAATTTTTTTTCTTTTCCCTTTTACAAAAAAAATCCCTCAGGATATAATTAAAGGTTTACAAAATAAAAATAAATTTAAAAATATACCTCCCCATATCACCTCTCTACAACGAACTGTGTGACGTCAATTTTAAGTGACACTTTCTACAATGACGTGTGAACTATTTTCCTGTGTGACGTATTTTTTCCTCCTATTTCATGGTGTGTGACGTAATTTTTCACTGGGTGGGGTAAGTGGAAACAATTTTTTTCTTTTCTCTACTTTGTATTTGTTGATGTTAATTTACTACGCATGCGCATTTTGGTTTTTACAATTTTTTTTTAAAATCCATTCAACACCGAATCTCACGAAAATCGTAAATTAAAATTTATAAATAAATTCTCCGGTCTTTAACTTTTTAATTTTTTTTCCAAAAGAAAAAAGTACAAAAATTTATGAAGTGAAGCACGTGCCATAAATAATTTAAAAATGGCATAACAAAATATTTTTCAGTTTTCTTGTGTGAGACACTTTTAAGTGACCTCAAAAAATACTATTTCTTAAGTGTTATTTTCTTTAACCTTTCTCAAATTTTTTGTAATTTCCTCATTTATAAAAAAATTTTCTCTCAAAATGCAAGGTGTGTGAATTTCAAGAAAAACCACAGTTCAAAGATGAATTTTATCATGTTCAGTGTGACGTTTTGACATACAAAAAACTTCAGTTTTTGTATACCACTGTGCTATTTACGTGTGTCTTTTTATGGAAAAAAAAACACTTGAACAACATCAACAATGTTAGATATATTGTTCTGAAAGGAATTTCTGATCTATACAAAAAATATAGAACAAATCTTTGTACAGTTCTTAATATATAGAACCATTAGAACTTTTTTTGTTTGTTTAATGGATTTAAATCTACCTGTAGAGTATTTTCCTTTTTTTAATTTTATCTTAAAAACCCAGAGACAAGAAATTATAAACAAATGTAAAAAAAAAATAGTTTTAAAAAAGTTAAAAAAAATGTGTAAAACTTTATATTCTTTCTGCTTTAAATTTTAATTTTTTATAACTTAATTCAAATGGATTTTTTTATTTCAAACTCCATCAAATATGCTACAAAGAAATTTCCTTTTTTCCCAAACAAATTTGTTGGTATTTGAAATTTATTATTATTATTATTATTATTATTATTATATATTATTATTATTATTATTGTAGAAAAATTATTGTACATTCCAAATAAAAACCTCACTTCAATTTCACTAATTTCTCTTTCTTTTTATTCCAAAAAATTCTTTTTGATAAATTGATCTTGACATAAAGAAAAAATCAGACTAAAAAGTAATCAGTTTTCAGACAGATGAAAAGAAAATAACTTGTTTACGGAATAAAAATCTCCAGGTGGGACTGGAAAATATCATGTTAAACATAAATCTTTAAAATCTAAACACCAGTTTACTGAATTTTTCAACCAAGGTAAAAAAAAAAAAAGAAATAAATAAACGGGCAATTACACGTCTCTTTTTAAAAAATAATTTTTTCCCTTCAAACTGAAAAATTAATTTCAAAGATTTTATCACCTAGTTGGCTATAAAAAATCCATTTTCACACCAAAAGCCCGAAATTTAATGAGAAGCATTCAAAAAAAAATTCCTTACAAAACTTTAAATAGACTCTGCCAACACCTTAACCCTAATCTTAAAGACATCCTTAAGTAAATCTCATACGGCTATGAAGAAAAAAAAAACTCCCTCCTACTTTACTCAACCACCCATAAATTATAGAAGAATAAAAAAAAAACTGTCCATCTACTGATAGACATTTTTAGAGCATCGTGTGATAAGGTGCAAATAATACGTTTTCTATCCAAACAACAAACACGGATGGCATAATAAACAGAACAAGTCCTACGGAAAAAAGAAGCAGATATTTTTGCCTTGAGGAAACTACCCTTGGATCCTCTTCTTCTTGCTAACCTCATTGCGAGGCTGAGAAGAGACTCACTTTGGGAGTGGCAACAACAACAAAGGGTTAAATGCAACAAGGTCATCTTCATCATAGATGAACATCACCTGTTACAACCTTCAATCCCCTTAGGTGGTTTTATTTCAACATAACCCTTTTTTTATGAATAGCTAATATATGAAATTGAGCAATTTCAAAACCTCGTTATAATGAATGCTTTATTGTTTTCTTTGGTCTGGAATAATGAGATAGTTATTTTGCCCAGTGGTCAACACAAATAATAGTTGTTACCCTATTCCTTAATTTACTTCCTATTATTCTGTGCGACATTTCTGCATTACTTTAAAGTGAACACATAAGAACTTAGATTAAAGGTGAAGTTCTCTGTTTCTGTCTTATTTCAAAATAATTACTCAAGTATTACTACCAGAGGACATTTGTGGTCACATAATGATATGTTATAATGCTATTTTATTGTCTACCAAAAAGTGAAAAATGATCAAAATTTTCTTAAAAGTTAAGGAGAAAAATGGTCCACCCCACAAATTATTGATTCCATTTGAAGTGGAGTCCCCAAGTTGCTTTAAAGTGATCTACCAAATTTTTTTTTACTGATTTCATTCAACTTAAAAGATTAACCATTATATAATCACAACCAACCAACATGATCAAAAATGATAAATGTTTTTTTCATAGATGCAACACGCTTTTCATTCAATCTTGAAAAATCCTTGCCTTTTTCTTTCATGTGTATTGTACAAAAGAAAAGATTCTGACCCCGACCAAAGGCTATCAATTGAATTGGAGCGTGATGCGCATGCGTAAATTACAATCAAATAGGTCAAAGATGAGTCCAGGGGATTTAGTCCTTGGGTTTTCCTCACAAGAGGATGAGCCCATTTGCATTAAAGAATGTGGCTACACCTGTCTCCACCCTTTTATCACCAACAGAGAGCAGAATCGTGGCTGCTTCAAAGATTTAGCACCTAAAGGGTTAGCAAGGCCAAGAAACAGTTTGAATGAAAAAAAGGAAGAGATTGAATTTAAGGTTAATGGAGTTGCTAACATGTGGGAGAATAAAGAGATTTTTAATTTCAGCTCAAATTTATTCGCCGACTTATTGACCCGCACTCTGGTGTTGATTTTTGCCATGCAAAACGCATCATCTTTTTTACCCTAGTCAAGGATCGTCTCTTTTGTTTACGGACGACAAACTGATTAATTCGAGTCGACGACTCAAAGGGGGTCAAACACGGCAACACCTTAGCCGCAGGCAAAGACGACCAACTACGCCAGGACGACCAAATGGCCAAAGGCCAAGAACCGCTCACCTGACCTCATTTAAAACACACGCGTCACTCCGGTCACGATGAAGTAATAGAAAAATTAATCACTTTGTACTAGCGTCGTTTCTTTTCTTTTTTTGTTTTTGTAAAAAGAATTTTATATAGAGGTTGGCCCATCCTTTGCCAATTAAGAGGCGCACTGGTTTTAAATAAATGTATTGATGACAGAGAGACGTGCGAAGAGATTTATGTCATGCTTAAGTAGTTCTAAAGTGACATCGGGAAGGTGTAGGGAAAACGAAGACAATTATAAATAAATATCGACTAATTATCGAATTGTTACTTTAACTTTTAGTCGATATTTTTATCAATAAAATCGATTTTGCTTTCTTGATATTTTACTCACATTTTAGCCAAGTGTACTTTATATTCCTACCCGATTTTTTATATCGATATATTTTTATATCCATATTTTAGTCGATTTTTTCCTATGGAAGGAGAAACTGCGGTGTTTTGACTTTTTAAATATCCACTCGAATAATGAGTTTTGAGTATCAATATTTAGACCCTGCCCAAAACATGTGCCCTAAGGTTGCTAACACGTTCAACGGTTGTTAAACTTTACCCTATTGTTGTTAACACGTAGAACACGCTCTATTACGTTTTATTCCCAAAATAAAAGCAGTGAAATCAAAATAAAAATGACAACATAATGAACAATTAAAGACACAACACACCGAATAATAATCTATTATCCAACCTAAACTACCAAGCACGCATCACAAAAAAAAATAATGAAACCTACAATGAGTTGTGATTTTTCCTTTAAACTCACAAAACCGCTTCACACGTGGGGCCAACCCTTTAGGGGCAAAAGGTGAGAAACAAACCCTAAAACCAATCTCAACCTTGAAATCTGTCTCATTCCCTTCCTTGTAATTACATAATTTTTATATCATCTCATTCCAAATTGCTCAACATTCTTTTATACATATTAAAATGTAAACAAACTCCCATATTTTCCCTAGTGGTCATTATACACAACATATCATTACGAAAGTCCTAAATGATAAATGAAGCGTATCAAAGGGACATAAGACACACAAAATGTCAATGTCCATGTACTTAATAGGCCTTTGACATCTTCGAAGGAAATTTTCTTCCCATCATGTGACCTCGTCACCCCTTTAAGAAATTGCATTTAAATTCATATCAGGATCAAATAGCTTTTGTCGTTTTCTGAATTTTATTTGGTCGGTGTAAAGAATCACTTGGGTCAGTGACTTTTTTTTATCCGATATTAGCATTTGGAGTTATTTATTTACACTATGGTGACTATGGTGGGATAGTAGGCTATGATACAACGACTTCTATAAATCACTTGGATCAGTATCATTATTTATATGAGGTTAGCATCGGGGTTGGTTATTTACACTATTATTACGAAAGAGTATGGAATTGTCCGAGAAATCGTATAATAGCTTCCGTAATGCTATACATAACTTAAACCGTCACTCCAACGATTAATAACGTATATCGTTAGGGATTAGAGCAACTGCAGAGCCAATGCGGCAATGCAATGCAGTATGTATAAACGTATAAAGACTGAAACGTTATTGTATACTTTTATAATGTCAGTGTAATTCGTGGACACTTGTTACAAGGTATAGCCCCCCCATAACACATTTTTCTATTACAATTCATTATTGTTTTCGTTAAGTTTACTCTTTACGAATTATGATTTGACGCATGCGGCAAAGACTTATGGGCAAAATATGTTGTCATATTTCTTTCATTTTTTCATAGGAAAAGAAATTACCCAGAAGCTACAAGGAAGTTCACTAAATGAGTTTACATAGTAAATAATAATAATATTTTTTTTTTAAAATTTCATTTACAAATGAAAAAAGATTAAAACATGTTTATGAGAATAGAAAAATTTAATTGGGTGAAAAACTTATAAAAAAAAAAATGATGGGTCGAATTGTTGGTTCATTAAGTTAAGGTGAGACAATTTAACCCTTGCAGCACTCATCTAAGATACATTGATCCAATTGAGAGATAAGAATCATCCAAGGTTTAAAAGGATTTATGAAGTCAGCAAACAAGATTATCAACTTTAACTGAACCTCATTATCTTGCTATTTGCATGTGGTCCTAACGAAAAAAAGAGAGACGATAAAATTTGAAAACCACTTGAGTTTTAACCCTTTCATTTCTTTTCCTTGTACCTCGACCCTGTAACATTCATAAAACTCATCAAAATGTTAAAAACCAAGATCGAGTTGTGCGATTATTTCCTTATCGCACAAATTATCTGAGTGTCACACTTTGGGCCTCTTGCAACGGGGTCTATAGTTGCATTAATTTTATTCATGAAAAATTAGTAATAATTTAGACAGAGCTTTTCATTATGCACACCTGAACCTCTTAAGGGGGTACAAGTCTGTATTTTCACTTTTGTATTGAGGTAACATCAAAGCAGGTGTGGCCTTGTCAAATCTACGACTGGAGAATTCTTAAGTTTTAAGAAAAATGTTTTGAGAGTCACAATGAATAAAATTTTTTTCAATTTTGAAAAATCGAGCTAATTTTTTTACGTATGTTTTAATTGTTTGATTAATCCCCGTTATATATGACCTAAGTCACACCGACAGCCTTTATTTTACTTCTTTTTATCATCAGCGAATTCAAAGTTAACAACCAACTCAGCTTTTATACGGCCTCTATTTACGTCAGATTTGTACCACCAGCTGCAATTACAGAATCACTTAACTAATTAATCATTCCCACACACTGTAATTAATTTTTTCAACCGCTCAATTCCACCTATTTCACACACTGCCAACTTCTAACAACAACAAACCACCTTCAGTAACGTGATCTTGAAATCTCATTCTTTTTTTTTTTTTTTAAAATCAATAAAATTTGTTTAAATAGAAATATCAGTAACACGATCACATTACCGACTTGCTGACAGAAAATGATTCATTTTTTCTAAGAATAAACCACCACCTCAAAAAAATAAAAAGAGCAAAAACAGCTCGATTAAACTGACACCAAACCTAAAACTATTATCACTTAATATTACACCCAAGTCCATAAAAACATCATTACGAATTCAAAAGAAATTTTAATCCTGTCTTCTTATGACAACATGATGATAGACTAGGATTGTGGGAACGGATTCCAAATTCACCACAGAAACGCAACAGCAAGGTCGCTTTTTAGCTTTAACAAAACTCAAAGAAAACCAAACCCAAATCAAAAATGGTCGAGGTCACTGGCCTTGTAAGATTCTGACCATAAAACTCACCTGACCACGGTCTGATAATTACGAAATAAAAAAGTACACACGACTCAAT
>JAQGAS010000807.1:0-33485 GCA_034686365.1 Pachymerium ferrugineum | reverse complement strand
AAAGACATGAAGGACCAAACCAAAAATCAACCTAGAACAAAAGAGCAGAACAAAACAAACAACTTGAAAAATTCGAGACGAAACACGAAAAGACGAATCAGCAGCAGTAAGAAAATCCAAGGTTTTACATAACAGCTGAATAAACTAAATTCTCTCATTGCGTAGCAATTAACAGGCACTTTGGTATAATTTTCTACTTTTCCAGATTCCCATTCGAACGTCCCGAAACGGGTGGGGATCTGGAACAAGTATAACAAGTGCGACAAGAACAAGCAGAACATAATAAAACAAGTGGAGAAAAGAGATATGTAAGAGAGATGTAATATTGACAAATCATCTTTCCAAATTTAAGTGAGAGACACTTTATGAAGTAATTAAAAACATCCGACTTCCGCCTTTTACCTACCCAGAAAGCTTCAAACACTAATTCAACATGCAATTCAAAAACCATGCAATAAGGATAATAAATGCTTATCATGGAAAACAGATTTAGTATCTCCACTAAATTTTTATCAGTGCCTGAGTAAGTTTACAGATTTCTTAATAACAGTTGGCTTAAAGAAATCGAGGGGTGCAAATTCATTTTGACGATAATCGACCATGCAACTCGTTATGTCTGTACATACCCGACGCCAATGACGGATTATTTTTAATGGGCCTGAATGAAGAGGCAACATGGCGATTTGGCACGCCAATAGTCATTGCAACTGACAAGGCCCCCACCTTTTTGAGTAAGAAAGCCAAAAGATATTACCAACGACATGGAATAGCACATCACCCGACATTAGCATTATGACCCGAAGGGAACGGAATTTGTGAAAAAGCAAATGGGAAACTATTAATGATACTCAGTAAATTTGGTGAAGGTGATAAATGGCTATTTGGTCATCGACTGGTTACTCGCCCTTTTTTTTAATACACGCATATGAACCAAATACCGATGGCTTAGTTTTACTTGTACTAGTTTTGTTTTTAATCGCAGCGTACATTTTTTTTTTTAAATCACGATGAAACTAAAAGACAACACAGGCCTTTATTTAATCTACAATTTAGAGGTTTTCTGCTACGACGTACATGCCGTAGTATGAAATTCTTAGAAGTTGGAAAAATAATTGGAAATTTTTGCTTCGAAGAAATTTTTGCTTCGAAGAAAGGAAGAAAGAAATTCGACAAGCTAGAGACAGCTAAAGAAAATGTCATAAATGCCTCAAAGGAAATGAAGCGACGTTTTACAAAAACAAGAGACATTGCTTATCGAAATGGTGACAAAAGTCTTGCGGAAAAACAATAAAAGACAAAAATTCGAACAACGATGGATCGGGCCATACGAAATCATTGAAAACCTTGGCAGTAACTGCTACAAGCTGCGGCTAGAAACACCTGGTCAACAGCATAGAGAACATGCTGAAAGCCACATTCAACATTTGAAACCTTTCCACGAGCGCCTTCCAGATGGCAGCGACAATCTGGAGGCAGGCGGGAAGGCCGACCGAAACGTTACCGGCAATGCCGAGGACGAAAGTCGAACTCGCGAGGTCGTCGAAGCAACGACGACACCATAGGTCGCCTTAACTTCGCCTTTTGCTTTTGGGGGCACGTCCTCCTATTTATAATATGGTGGAAATGTTCAACGGAAGACGAGAGATTTAGTACAACCCAAGCAGATCGTGACCGAAGCTTAGTAAGCGTAAATGTTAACAAGACAAACCAGCAGACGACCGTTGCTCGTAACAACATAACGGTAAATATGTGGCTCGGCGGAAATCGTAGATATGTATCAAATAGGAGGACGTGCCCCCAAAAGCAAAAGGCGAAGTTGAGGCAGATGACGATGTTGGACCAAACAGATAATCAATACGATGTTAACAAAAACGATTAACATATATTTATAGAAAGCTGTTGTCCAAATATAACTTTACTCAGAACAGAAATTCAAATACATATATATATCGAGAAATAATGTGTTACAAAAAAATTCACCTTGATATCATTTACAGAACTTAGGCGGTGACAAGCCACCTTTTTAAGATCTTTGATCTTTTTTCGCTGTATTATTAGATGAAGAATAAATTTTCTCAATTCTTCAAAAAACCTAATAAGAGCGAAAGAAAAAATTTCCCTTCTAAAAATTAAGTGGCTCATACAAGGTTGTTTTACCTCGCAATGCTCATGGCAATGCACGAATGTGCGGCACATACCTTATTAATTAATTTTATAGATTTTATAGATAAAGTCACCAACAGTATTAAGTCACCAAAATCTCAACCTTAAACAAGAGGTCTGATGTTAACAAAATCAAAGTGTAGAAAAGTTCCCATAGAAGTCCATGTTAAATTTTCTAGATTTGAAAAAAGTTGAGATTTTGGTGACTTAACACTGTTGGCGACATAAAACTGGAGAAAACAAGTTAAACAAAAACCAAATAAGGGTAAACTAATAAATAACTCTAATTAATATTTTTTTTTAGTAAGAAGATATACATCCTGTCGCAAACAAGAAACATGAACACTACGGCTCCACAGAATAAAAAGATAGAACTTCAAACTCCAGTATCCCTTTCTTCAATATTGCTTTTACGTCCATTTGAAAAAATTCCAAAAAAAAAATTCCAGTCAAAAGACGGATCAGCAGCAGTTATCCAAGGTTTTACATAACAGCTGAATAAACTAAATTCTCTCATTGCGTAGCAATAACAGGCACTCTGGTATAATTTTCTATTTTCCAGATCCCAATTCGAACGTCCCGAAACGGGCCTAACCGACTCCTTGAATTCATGTGACTGTAAAAGATGTCGGATGTTCATAAAGTGTACCCGGTCATCAATGACCTAACTGCTTTATGAAGTGTATTCACAGTATAGATATGAATTAGAATAGAATTTGATGTCAAGACTCTTCAAAAGGATCATGTAGATGTAGATCATGTATAAAGCTTAATGCCGCCTACGATTGATGCTTTTCATTGCCAAAACCGATTAGCGTAAACACCAAGACAAATATTTCCACCGCACAATCGCCCACAACTACAACCATGACAATTACAAAATAATAATGAGGGAACGGTATAGAAATCGTTTAGAACGAAGGTAGAATGGCGGATAACGGAAAAAAGAACGAGGCTTAACCCGCTAGCATTAAGATTAGTGTTTTGGCCTTCCAACACGTTTGAAACCTTAAAATATTTAAATTTAAAGTTCCTAAATTATTTATACGACGAACCTGGTTCAAACAACGCACGGATTGCGGCTCGAAAAACTTAAAAACCCGAGGATTGAAATATTAACCCTTGAAAAATGATGATCACCGCTCCTTCTTCGTCTTCATGAATTATGAGATGTCGCGTGATCTCGTAACGATGATGTCATTTCATGGATTACAGCGCCATGCCGTGATAGTTTGACAAATTTTGCGAAAGAGAATTCCCTCCCTTTTACACCCAAATAATAAAAAATTCAGAGGTAAAAAAAAAATCTAATTGCAATATTTTTTGAAATATGTAAATATTTCTCAGAATATGAATTTTTAAAATCCAATGGAACATGGTGTGGAAAAAAAAAAAACCATAGTCCCTCCAGAGGCAATCTCGTGGCTTTAGTATTTTTCTAATTGTAGAGGTTTGAACCAGATGAGACAGAAAAGGGTTTTCACAACCTTATGGAAGCAGTGGTTCCTCGGACAACAAAAATCCTATTAACTGTCCCTCCACTACCTTGTTTAGTATTCCCTCATCTAAAGCGATTAAAAAAGTTAAATAAGATCTTACTGGAATGGAATTATACATCCTGTCGCAAACAGGAAACATGAACACTACAGCTCCACAGAATAAAAAAAATTCCAGTCAAAAAGCAGTAAGAAAATCTAAGGTTTTACATAACAGCTGAATAAACTAAATTCTCTCATTGCGTAGCAATTAACAGAAAACACTGGTATAATTTTCTACTTTTCCAGATCCCCATTCGAACGTCCCGAAACGGGCCTAACCGACTCCTTAAATTCATGTGACTGTAAAAGATGTCGGATGTTATTTACTTGCTTCATAAAGTGTACTCGGTCTTCAATGACCTAACTGCTTTATGAAGTGTATTCACAGTATAGATTTTGAGTGCAATAAAATAAAGAAATGACGAATTTGATATGAAGAAACAGTCAAATAAAGAAAAGGATCATGTAGATCATGTATAAAGCTTAATGCCGCCTACGACTGATGCTTTTCATTGCCAAAACCGATTAAAATGTAGTAGCAAGCGTAAACACCAAAACAAATATTTCCACCGCCCAATCGCCCACAACTACGACCATGACAATTAAAAAATAATAATGAGGGAACGGTGTAGAAATCGTTTAGAACGAAGGTAGAATGGCGGATAACGGAAAAAAGAACGAGGCTTAACCCGTTAGCATTAAGATTACAGTTTTGGCCTTCCAACACGTTTGAAACCTTAAAATATTTAAATTTAAAATTCCTAAATTATTTATACGACGAACCTGGTTCAAACAACGCACGGATTGCGGCTCGAAAAACTTAAAAACCCGAGGATTGAAATATTAACCCTTGAAAAACGATGACCACCGCTCCTTCTGGCTTCTTCTTGAATTATTTGAGATCTCGCGTGATCTCGTAACGATGATGTCATTGCATGGATTACAGCGCCGTTCCGTGATAGTTTGACAAATTTTGCGAATCAAACAGAGTTTCCTCCCTTTTATACCTAAATAAATAAAAAATTCAAAATAGCAAAGAGGTAAAAAAAAAATCTAATTGCAACATTTCTTGAAATATGTAAATATTTTTCAGAATATGAATTTTTAAAATCCAATGGAACATGGTGGGAAAAAAAAAACCAAGTCCAACAGAACAAAGTGGAAAAACTAAGTCCAACAGAACAAGGTGAAAAAAAAAACAAAGTCTTTTTAGGGTTAAGAGGAGGAAAGGACAAAAAAACTAAGTTAAGTAGGCCCATCAGGTTGAGGGCTTCAGCACAACTTCCAAGCCGACTTAAGATGCTCTTGGTCGGGCAAGTCAACACAAGAGTCCCCAGTGGACGACCAGAAAACTGTGGGAACTTGGCTCCAACTCCAAGCCAACATAGAATGCCTTTGGTTGGGCAAGCCAACTCAGAGGTTTCCAGTGGGAGGCAGAAAAAGGAGATGTTTCCAGTTTGAGTTCTGCAAGAGAACTGATTCATTATTGCACTGCACGTAACCATTACACCTCTGCTTAGTTACAAAACAATAAGAGTTAAGCATTAGATACAAACTGTAACTGTTTAAAGAAAGTTCTAGAAAAGGAAATGATGTCATTACAGGAAATGCAAAACAATAAAGAAAATTCTAGAAAAGAAAGTTATAAAATTTTGATTAACAATACTGAAAGAAAATGATGCAATAATTACATTAAACAAATAACATCTTTAAATTTAGTTCTTAACAAACAGATATATTATAGAATAAAGATGTTCTTCTCGTACGTTTGCTATCCAACTTAAACAAGACCAAAAAAGCATGAAAGAAAGATAAATAAATGCTGCGAAACTCACTTGGCATCTTTCAAGATCAACTCATTTTTCCCGCGAAAGACAGCCAAGCGATAACCGAACCCTGCCCGATGCAGCTACGCCATGGTGGCTGAACCGAACGATTCCCACGTTGCATGCTTACGATGGTATGTGCTGGAAATCTCTAATATTAATCATTTCACTTGGACGTTGGTATCTTAAACCAAAAGAACCTAACGCTTACCAACCACAGGATTGATGTGTTTATTGACGAGCAAGTTGCAGCAATTGCCGCACCTGAGTTTTTCATGCCACCTGGCGTGACTGACTGATCAAAGCAATAGTAGGTTAGTCCATTCTGGATAAGTCTGTACTATTGATTGTAAATTGCTGAATAAGAATAAAAGACCTGCAAAAATTTACTGACAGCTGCGGAAATTATGGCCGTGCAAATTTTTTCAAGCCATATAATCATACAATATGCAAATAATTCAGTAACAAGAGACATCAATACTTTCAGCTAGCAAGGATCTCTTGACTCTAGACAAAGACTTATTAAAAAAAGTTAATTCCTGGATTTTCATTTAAAAGTTTTTCAAAAGGAAAAAACTTTATTCAATAAATGATATGAAGATCACGTTTTTTCAATTCATTTTCAAAAATACGATTGTCATAGCCCAATTGCATATCCAATGATTCAGGTAGAGTGGCACGACTTAGTCCCAGTGCCGCCTTTTTCCACCTGCCGTCCTGATTGCCTTCCAGCTTGTCATCCGATGTTCGCCCAATGCCCCGTTTTGCATCCGCATCTCTTCTAAGCGTGACGAACGAGGTGTTCTTCAACTCCAAACGCGAGTTGTTGATCCAATTTTCGGACAATTCGATCGATTCGCTTTCAGATGACAGTTTCCAACTTTTAAAGAAAAATAAAAATAAGGTTGGATAAGTTTTATTCCAATTAATTTTACCTGATCATGCAACGATTCCTTACTGATATTTTAGTAGTGTCAACATAAACTGTTCACTAACTTTAATTTAAAATCTCTTTACCCTAACCACTGCCCATAGTGGGAATCCAGCATTTCCAACATCTGGTTATCAAGTCGCTTGATCGATAGCTTAACATGGAAGGATCACGTAATAGTGGGTAACCTAACGATCGATGAGTGAATGACGTCATTAACTGTTACTTGTTACAGTTAAAAAGTAATGGGTGAATCGATTATGTAAAAATCTAACTTCAACCTTTCATTCTTTTTAAAAAAGTAACTTTTGGGAATAAGAAAGTTTAGACAATAAATTTCTATAGCTGCTAATTACAATTTAAAACGAAAATTATTTTTCGTTTTTCAACTTATCCAACACCAAATAGCCTGAAGTGCGAGTGATTAATTACTCGCAGTAAAAATTGATTTATCAATTAATTACATTAATTAATTGATTTAAAAATAGGAAAACAACAAAGAAAATACCTGAGATGGAAACGGGAACAAACACAGAAGCAAATCAATAAAGATCAAACTTGAATTCATCTTTAGAGAGCAAAGAGTAAATAAACATTCAAACCAACAAGAATTCTTTGAAATAAAAAGTCAAAACAACACCCACTAAAAACTTGTAATGAAAACCGCCGGAAATCACTTAATAAATATTTATAAACCAACTGACCAATTGACCAACCTGCATAATATCATTTTTTAAATCTGAGATGCTGCGAATCGTATATCATAAACCAACATCCGGAGTTATTTTCCCTGTTTATAAATCAACCACACAAACTGGACTTGTTTGTGGGTTCTAAAGTATGGTAATTTAAAGTTGTGGAAACTAAAATTGTAACGTATAAGCTTTAACGGAAACTCATATATCGATTTCACTTGAAACACGGATGCGAGCACGCGATATTTACTTGAGAAATCGGTAATAATCACCGTCGTAGAGGACCTACCGATCTATAAAAATGGCCGCCCTGTTTGCGGATTCTGCGCATGCGCGGCGCTATCACGGATATTCTGTGGCGCTATGATGTTTGGAAATACGGAGAATAGTTATTTTTAGAATTTAAAAAATTTTTAAACTGAAATATCGAAATGTTTTTTTAATTATTAGCGCACTCCTACGTCGAATTTGCGCATATTGACTTTTAACCAGTGTAACTTACAGTTGTTATGAGACTTACAAGTGGAGTAATATGTATTACACTCCTTTTTAGGAAGATTCATGATTCAAACAAAGATTCAAAAAAAGTAAAAAGGGGAATTTCAGCTGGGATTCATAAATCCAAACAGAGATTTTGAAGATTTTGGTACTATTAAATTTTAATATTTGAGTGAGATTTGATATTCAAGACGAGATTTCTGCGAGAAAAAAATTTTCTTTTAAATCTAAAGATTTAAGATTCACCTTGCATTGCACTTAAGATTAAAAATTCCAGAAAACCCACAAACATATTCAACCACCCAAAAAAATTAAAATACGTTTGAGATGTAATAATAAATCCTAGAAAATCTTTCCAAAATATTGCTGAATCATTTTTCATTTCCTGCCTTTCACATCTCATTTGCCATTGGAATCGACATTTTACTAGTAATTAAGGTGTAAAGATGCGTTTTGTCATCCTTCCCCTACTTAACACCCCTTTCACGCACACCCTTTTTCCCCTTCTGCCAGGGGGATTAGGGATCAACAAGAGAAGGAAGGGGCGCAGATGACATGACTAGCAAGGTGTACACGTGACTCACATACCGAACACAAGTCTCCATCTGTCACCTCTTGCGAAACGACCTCAAAGTTGACCACTCGGACGTCTTGATTGGACAAGTGAATTCTCAAAAATAATTTTTTTAAATCTGACATTTTAAAAATTTATTATTCGCCATTTTGTTTTTTTCTCAATAAACTATTTACAAAGCGGGCGTCATACACAAAATCACATGACACGGCGCTGGGGCAGAAATGACGTCATGAAACAAAGCGGAAGTTGACATTAAAACAGTGACATGGGTACATTGAATAGTTTTAATAGTCAAATCAATCAGCCATTTGTAAATTTTTTCCATCTGCCCCATATCCCTGAGATTTTTATAATTATTATTTTTTTAATATCCCATTTTAATATCCCTCCTATCCCCACACAAAATATACATTTTTTAGTCACATTATTATTTACAGCTTTTAAAATACAAAACAGTTTTTTTTATGATTTTTAAAATTTTTTTTTCAACTTCCAAAACATCAAGCAAAAAAAAAAAAAAAAGACTTATGATACAAAAAAAGGAACTTAGGAAGGAAGGCAAAAGGTATGAGAAGAGATGACGCATTGGTAGAGATGATCTCTTCTCTAACTCACATCTGGATGACGTCACAAACACAAAATATGTCACGTTTTTGTAGGCAACAAATAAAAAGTTTTATGTTGATATGACCACAGTTTCAACTCCGAGTAGTTGGCGTAAATTGTCATCAAGTTTGATTAGATGAATTGTTTCTTCCGAGTGAAATGGAACGTTCATTGAGATTTGACTGCGTTCTGTGATTCGTGAAAGTTCAGATGAAGTCACTGACTTGAAACTTGCATTTGGGTGATATTGGAGTAGTTGGTCATGGGTTTGCCCGATTTTCTGCAGGACTTCGTCCAGGAGGCAGAACGATTCAGTACTGTTGGAGAAAAAAATATTGTCGATTAATTTTGATTCTTGTATTGAATTTTCTTGTTAATTTACCCGTCATTGTCTGTAGCCAGTCGATATGTGCGTAGATGAGGGGTATCACTAATTTCAAATGCGATATCATTGTCGTCCCCATCCTCTGAGTCACTTGGGAGGTCTTCGAATATATCGAAACCACTGTCAGATGAATCTATTTAAATAAAAAAGTCATTTTTTTTTAGAATGGTTTTTATGGAAGCATAAAAGTGTAAGGCTTACCAAAGAAACGTGCAGGTCCGCTGAAAGTCCAGGGTGTAATTGGCTCAATTGATTCGCCACTAACGTCTGCTAGGAAACCTGCAATGTAAATTGGGTTTGTTAATTTTCTATGTCATATGAAAAATTCATGGGGGCAAAAAAATGTAAGTTTTTGCGATATTTTTTGCAACTTGCAAATATACAATTTTGATTTTTCAGTTTTCATGTAGAATTTTGCAAAATCAATCTTTTAGCGTTCAGAGAAACAATTTTCGCAGAAAAAAGATTTGCGGATTTCGCTCTCATTTTTTACCGCGAAAAATTGCTAGTCAAAAAAAATCTTGTTTACAGTGTTTTTTGTTTATGAAAATTTGTTTTTTCTGTATTTTGTTTCGACAGATTCTACAAGTTTTCACAAAACATTTAATAATAATTTTAAAAGCAATTGGCAAAATTTAAAATCACTTCAAATAATGTACTTACAAGTCAGCAAATCTGTCATAATAGGCGAATGGGCAATTTTGATTGGTGTCAGCCCAGAATAAGTAGCCAACAATGGATCAGCACCAAACGACAACAAGAGCCGTACAATTTCCACATGATCATTCTCGACTGCATCATGAATTGGCCTTAAAATTAAAAAACTAAAAATTAACAAATCTGATTCAAACATCAACCTAATCAATTTTACCTTATGCCACCAGCAGCGCTAGCATTCACATCAGCTCCATATTGGAGCAAACACCGTGCAATTTGCAGATGTCCACGGGCACAACATTCGTGTAACGGCGTGTAACCAGCATTATCCTTTACATCAACACCCACATAATTCGTCTCCAGACAATACGTAACAACCTCCTAAAATAAAAAAATTAACAAAAAATTTAATAACCTGAAACTTCGAATTTATTTATTTTTTTAAAATTATACTAACCGCATAGCCCTGTCTGGCAGCGCGATGCAAAAGTGTCTCCCCTAACGTCTTATTAATCATTAGGCGTTTCATTTCAACAGGAGCAGCTGGATTCACCTAAATCATCAATTCCATTAATTTCCATAATTGATTTTTTTTTTGTAATTACAAAAAAACTTACTTTACTCACATGACGTTGTTGAATTGGCGCACTGTTGCGTTGTTGCGGTGCCATTCGCTTTAAACTTCTCCGCTTTAATCGCATTGCATCGGTGAGCGGGCGCCGTCTGTGATGCCCCAATAGCCTCCTCCGTCCGTAATATAAACGGACAATAAGTTTTTCCACTTTATCCAACTCTTCTTCCTCTTCCTTTTTCTCTTCTGCATCTCTCACTTTTATGATGATCTTCTGGATCCGTTCGTGCCGTTTCTTGCGGATACTGTCAAGTCGCTTGTCTTTTGATCTTTTCTTATGACCACGACCTATAACAACTTTTTGTTTAATATATTTCTCAAATAGTTAGTTTTAATATAGGGAATCTTACCTCCAATAGTTGACTCGTAATGCGAGAAGCCTTCACTCTTAATCTTCTTAGCGATCGAATCGTCAGCGTCATCGGTTCGTCGCTTTCTTCTACTCTCCGCAGCCCCACCCATCAAATACGTGAGCATCGCTCCACTGCACGTGGGTGGTTTCGGCCTCTTGATGCTGAGAAGAAGACGCTGCAAGGCACGATTTTCCGCATATCTCTTTCTGTACTTGTGGACGAGTTCTTCGACAAACACTGCGCCCGACTTTTGGATCGCGCAGCCCTGTACAATCTGCGCAGGTGCGGCTTTATCCTTCACAGTTGTGGGAATGGCTGCTTCTTTAGCTTGAGTATCCACCTCATCTTCATCATCCCAGTTACCCCCAGGACGCCACACAGTGGCAGTGTTCCTCCTCACTGTTACAGCAGCAGCTTCTTCAGCTTTTGCCGGTGAGGGACTTCCTTCGGTGCACTGGACTGATCCGAAATCGTTGTTTGCAGGGACGCCCCCTGATGGTAAAGGAGCGTCTTTAGGGGTTGTTGCTTCTGCTGGATCCTTTGAATCGTTTGCGGGGGCGGTAGGAATGCTGGCGACCGGTGCGTAAACACGATTCGCCATCAGTGATAAACGACATCTCTCGGCGTCGCGTTGAATTGAGTGTTTGTCACGTCCATCCGTGCGGGCACATCCGTCAGGTGACGGGGGCGCAGCTGCCGCTTCTAGAGGCGTGGCAGGTGTTGGGCGTGCAGGAGGTGTCGTCACTCCTTTGGGGTAGGTAACATCTTTAACGTTTGTGCTGGTTTTTCCGCCAACAGTGGAATGTCGCATTTCTTTTTTCACGTGACTAGAATCTTTGTGCTTGCTACTGTCCTTACACTCTCTGGAGGCACTGTTGTGCAACGTTTGTTGCATGTGGTGCGAACCAAATGCTAAATCTTTACTTGGGCAGCATGAAGAATCTCCATAAGTAGAAAAAGCGCCCGAACGAGTTGTCGCTTGTTTTGGAATACAACATGCACAAGGGATGGGGAGACCAGTTGGGGGGCAACAGGGACAGGCGTTTTCTTTGGGGTAACCCGGAGTTGGCATCGGATACCTTTCTCTCACCATCTTAGACGCAGCTAAGGGCATAGCCACGCATGATGGTGGCATTAAAAATCCTCCGGCATTAGCAGCAAGGCCCAATCGATGAAGTTCATTCAGGCTGGCCACATCTTGCGGCATTGGTCCAGCAGTGTTATTCTGGGTTGGGCATAAGGGAATCAATTTGTTCATAGCGTTTCGTTGCTGTTCGGCATACGCAGCTTGAACATTAAGTGTGTGCATTCCTCCTAGAGGCACCGCTTGAAGCCCCTGAGCGCGATGAAGAGGATGCAACCCTAGAGAAGTAGGTACCATCAAATCGCGGCAGCGGGGGAAATCGATGCACATCGCTCCTCCTGTAGCATCAGCTCCACAACCTGTGAGTCCCAAGTGACCGGCGAGGTGCGGGGGTGGAACTAGCATTTCTCCACCACCGTAAGCACCTAAGCCGAGAAGTGCCAAGTTGGCGTTGTGCTGGCATTTTTTCGATGGTCCAGAGTTTGCAGCATTTGGAAACGTCGCTCCTTGAGGCAAATAAGCTTCGCTGAACCTGGCTCCGTGACGTGCAGCTTCCGCATGAAGCTTAGACAAAGCGTGTGCTCTGGCAACGGCCACCTTTTTGTGATCGAGCACAATGACATCGTCATCGGTGGCAGTTGAGTCCGGAGTCTGGCGAATAGTTTTCATTGAGAGATCAAGAGGAATCTCTCCACGTTCTCCTCTTCCTGTAGTAGCAGTTCCAGTTGCAAGTAAAGAAGGAGGAATTGCCTCACGCAACTGCGGAAGTCCTTGGAAGTAGAGACGAGTACGATCCAACATGGTAGCATAAGCGCTCAAATAATCAAGACTGGTGGGCTTGGCAGCCCCCGATAAGTAGTCCATGTTGTTTGATTTAAGAGTCAAATAATCCATCGGTTAACACCTGTCGAACACCTGAAGAATAAAAAAAAAGGATGACGTCAACAAAAGCTGTTTTTACGATACGCAAGCTTCACTTTGTGAATCATCAAAAGAGAGAGGGGAGCTGTGAGATTCCCCTCCTCCGACCTCCCTCATTCAGAACCCCCCCCCCCCCCACATCCTTACTCCTCCCACGCGCGTTGATTGTTCCCGCCGGTGGCTTGCGATCGATTGCACTGTGGAACGCGCGCGTGCGGCGAGGCGAAATTAAAGGCGGAGTAGGGGAGGGAGAAGCACGCGTGCTGAACGCCACCCGAGCGCCCCGACGCCAATTAGAAGCCCGCCAGCCATTTGGCCCCACGCCTGCGCGTGACGCCTTCTCTTACCACACTACCACGCATCAAGAGAGCCTCGCTACTACGAAGTGTTTGTCGAGGGACTGTTCTGTGGGGGCGGTTGGGCGTTCATCCCCGCAATCTAGGTCGTTTCTCTCTGGTTTCCTGTCGAAACGCACCAGACCTCACCACCGGACGTCGCCCCGGGGTCGATCCATTCGCATAGTATGAAGGGGGGAATCACAGGTGCGCGCCAACTGCCACGAAACGCCATCTCGTGGCTGGGATGGGTTCGTAACAAAAGACAGAAGCCGGACTAAAGGGCCCTACCCTTATACCAAGGCACAAACAACCGTCAACTAGGTTTTGACTAATAAGTTTTTTTTTTTTATTAACCACTATTAAACTAAGATTTAACAATTTAAAATTCTGATAAAAATGGCTTTACTGCTACCACTGTTGACACTGCAAATGCGAAATTGTTTACTACAATTAAAGACTGCCCTAAATATAATCGGAAGTGCAATTAAACACCGAGTTGAACAGTTGAACTAGACTGCAATATGAGATAGTGGATCGTGATATAATGCATGCAGCTTTCAATTTGCCATAAGGAATTTGATGTTTGAGAGGCACGAAAGCATTGGGAGCGGCGCCTACTCTAAAAAGGGCGCCTACTTGTACCGCAAACTTGTTCCAATAGAGATTTCTCTCCTGGATCTAGTGAACTTTTCGCTCTGGTTGGAGACGTATGAACGAACGCGAGCGTTTCGTCAGTAAAGAAAAAGAGAGAGAGGAGGGGGAGGAGGAGAAGAGGGGAGCTGGTGAGGGCAGTGAAGCGTGTGACCGCGCACTGCACGCTCGGCTGCCTGCTCCACTGGCTGCGCCGCGTCCCTCTCTACCAAACCCTCCCCATTCCTCGTTGTTTTCGTATTTACCATTTTTTTATCCCACCCCTTCCCCCTTCCAACGTACCGCATTTTTTTTTTACCCCTCTAAAACTTCGTATTACCTGTTGGTTTGCGTGAGGTGCTTCAGCGTCGTCGCTCTCACTCTTTCTCCGCGTGCTACGCTCGGCCGCCCTCGCCCCTGGGGGCAGAATGAACGTTCGGGCTCTCTTGTTATCAGTTGTGCCGCCACCATGATAAATGACAGCCGCGTCTCCCTCCCCATTCCCCGGGGGGAACCAAGAGGGATTCCTAATCCTCCCTTTCCCCTCCACCCTCCTCGCACACACTGCGGGCGCCTCTTTGCGACGCTCCCACCGCGCGTTTGACGAACAATTTCGTCGTAACGAACGCCCTCCGTATACCAAACTGGGCACTGTGCCAAACACCGCGCCGCGCCGTCCGTCTCGTCTTTTTTTCAACCGACGTCATTTGCGTGCCATTTTTTTCCTTTCTCCTCCCAAATCCCAAACTAGTCAGACGCGACTCCCACGTGATGAACGCTCACTGATTTTAAAACAGTCTAAACTTTAACGCTAATTTTTCCAACCCAAAATTCCCTTTCACAATATGGGATCGGCTGCAGCCACATTCGTATTCGTTATACAGAGTGTGCGGTCTCCGCCCCTTGGTCGGTGGTCGGTGCCTTTGTTCGCTTTAATCGCGAGCCCAGAGTCCCGCACGCCCTCCCGGTCACGGTCGCCGCCCGCGTCAGCCCCCGTAACAAAGGAACGCTGAAGCGATGCACGAACGCCACCTTACGGTAATGACTTCCCGCTCGACGGACGCCGCCCATCCCTCCACCCTCCCGAGATGTTGATTAGACAAAACGGATGCACCGACTCGTCGATGAGACTCACTCACGATTACAAAACTTGAAACAAATCAAAAAAAAAAGTTTCGACGGTTAAAAAAAAAGTAAAGTTTAGGGACAGTTCAGTTAACTGACTGCGACGTAACCCGACCACAGAGAAAACCGTTGAAACAGCGGAATTTGAAACACAGAAAAAAAAAAAAAAAAAAACTTTATCCGCACTTTGCTCAACCCGTGTCTCGTGTACCGTCTACTTGGATTAATCCCAACAACTATTTTCTCACCCTTTACAACAAAGAATGGTAAATAATTAATGCCTTACCGTTCTCCGCTAACAAGTTTCATCACACTCCAAACACCAGAGTTAGTAGGTCTGTCGTAATCCGAGGCAAAATGCAGACCGTGAGACGGGCGCGTCTGCTCTCTTCAGCCTGGCGGCCTCGACTGATGTGTCGCGCGTGCGCTCGCTCACGTGATCAGCGCCCCGCGTAAGCTGCCGCTTCCGTCTGCCACTCAAGCGGCGCGTGAGTAATAGGCGCTGCCTCCCCTCTCCCCCTCTAACCGCCTCTCCCTTCCCCTCATTTACGACGCCAGCGCCACGCCCGGCAACAAAACCCAGCGACGCCGATCCACCCGAGGGATAGGGCAAATACAGGGGGACGGCACAGAGAGGGAGAGAGAGAGAGAGACAGAGTAAAAGACGGCAGCGGTGGATCGTTCGGTACGCCACCTCTGGCACAGCCGATCGATGTTGATGACAAGCGACGCCGAGAGGGGTGAGGGGGTGTGAGTGGAGCCGCTTCCGGCGACGGGCGTCTCGAGACGCGCAGATGGTCAGTCAGACACGTTGCCCTTCGCTACACCGAAGGCCAACACCCACGCTAAGACGATTTTGGTGTACAGAGAGTGATGGTGCAATAAAAAGACCTCCGTAAGGTAGAGGGGTGGGAAAAGAGGGTTGAGTGAGGGGATAGGGGGTCATAATCCCTCCCTACCTCAGGGCATCACTAACCCCCTCCTCCTTCTTAGCAACAAGGTCGACAACGCGTTCGACAATGGCACGCACGATCGATCCAGCGTTTGCTGCCCGTGTCACGTGACTTGGAACGAGGGACCCCATTTCCCACCCTGGTTTTCTCTCTCTCTTTCTCTCCCGACGTTCGTGGCGGCGCTTTTTTTTTTCCTTTCTTTTTTTTTTCCCCCGTTTCCTGCGTAGTGCAGATTAGAACGAACCGAAGCGGCGTCGAGTCGGTTTAACGAGGTCGGGCATCCGTTATAGGCGGGTTTTGGCGTGCGGATCGGCGCCTTTTTGTTGGAGGCCGCAGGCACCACCATCACCACCCGTGGTCCATGCGATTGGCGAGAGAGGGGAGGGCGCAATGTCGGGTGGCTTCGGTTCGCTGGCCATGGGGCCCCACGGCGGTGAGGGGATGGGAGAGAGCAAGGGAGGTAAAAACCTCTTCCTTGGTGGCGTCTGATTTTGCTTTTCCACTCCAGACGAGAGTAACCGACAATCCGTGCCGTTCTGGCTCAAGTTTTTTTTTTTTTTTTTTTTTTTAGTGCCCGCGTTACTTCGGCTAATTTTTGAGATAGAAGAATTTCTCGGTCCAACCTACAGTCGATGTTGGTTCACTCAAAGAAAATTTTTGGTTTTCCATTGACAGCAGTCGACTTAAGATTTTGTTATTTACGTTTCCAGATTAACTTTTCTGTATCATAAAACTCATAAACTCAACGTCCCTTCTTTATAGTAATTTGTAGGAAAATTTTGAAACAAAAATTTCCCTTTGGGCAATAAACATCGCTGATCTCCACTTGTGTATATACAGTTTCTTATATCAACTTTTCTATATCATAAAATTCCATAAACTCAACTCCCTGTTTTTTTTGTCTGCAAATGGACGCGTCCATTGAATGACGCGCTTCACATGTGACTCGTTTCCTGTTTAACACCTCGCAATTTGATTCGGATGGAATTTGCCCCTTGCGTGTCTTTTTCTCATTTTTATATATTCAGAAAAAAAAAAATTTTAAATATCCATTTAGAAATCTGTTGAATATACCAGTGTTCTTTTTAATTTTTTTTTTTTTTTTTTTTTTATTTATTATTTATTTTATTTATTTATTTTTCTCCGTTGGAAATCGGCAAGAGCGTTCTCGTTGCTCGGGGGCTGCGTCCGTCGTAGGAACGCGAGCGTTTTTAAAGTGGAGCTGATGATTCGGTGCGCGTTGCTGGGTGTCGATTGGGAAATATTTTGAGTTCTCCCCCGTGCATGTCCCTCACTTTGAATCGATGGTGCCCGTATCGATCCCCGAGAACAATTACGAACGCGGCTCCCTCGAGGGATCCCCCTCCACGTTCACCCATCTTCGTAAAACTGAAGCGAACCAACCGAAATATTTTCGACCATTAAACAGTGTCCGGTTTTTGGTTCCTTTGTCATTGATGGGGGAAAGGAAAAAATTGGTTGAAAGACACGCGCAGTTGAGACACTCGTGTCGATGCGATCGACCAACGGGCGCCTTTTGCTCACCTCTGTTTAAGTCGTGCGTTTTTCCTTTGAGTTTTTTTAGTTTTACTTTTTTTTTTTTCCTTTTTTTTTTAGGGACGGTCTTTAATTTTTTTTTTTTTTTTTTTTCCTTTGGGTTTTGTTTTTTTTTTTCGTGGTTTGTTTCTTTGTTGTTTTACGTCAATGAGTCGAAATCCCCATGCGCCGATTAAAAAAATTCAAGATAAAAAAAACAGAGGGGAGGAAAAAGTGATCGAAGATAAAGATGGAATTGTTTGTCTTATAATGTGAGGTTAACTTGTTGCATTAAATTTTAGAAATCAGTTTTATTCATCCCAATTTGTGAAATTAAAAAATATTGTTAATCCTTATGGGAAAAATTTGAGAAATTTCACCAATTAATACATCAATATGAGAAAATTTACTTACAAATATCAAAATTTGTTGTTATGGACGTCTAGATTTAGACTGGTACTCTAAGCATACATTTTTCTAACATCGGTATGCAACCATTAGTTGAAGTTATTTCAAAAATTATTCATCGCTACTCACATCCTTATAAGACATCCTAAATAAACTCTTGTTTTTGAAATTTTGTGTACTGCAGAAAGAGAAATTGGTTATTAAAATGTTGAAGCGAGAAAAGAGACCTGGCGCCATTTTGTTTGTGTCATTGCTGTTTGATTGTTACGTCACTCAGACTTTTTACGTCACTACAGCTGAGAGGTTTCAAACGGAATATGAAGTTTTGTGAATAAATCAGTAACTTTTTTCTATAGGTAATAAATAGGTGAGTGAACAGGTTTATTGTATCATTTGTATTGGAATATTAAATAACTTTGTCAAAAACCCGTTCAACTAATTACCATTTTTCACCACCTTCCTCCCATCAATCAGAGTTGAAAACAAACAGCTGATGAGTGCAACACAAATTCCATTATCCATTCAAATTCTTAATTCACACCATTTTTTTTCCTATTGTTACATTCATACTCCACCACAACTAATTATCACAACAATCCATCTACATCGTCACCCAACAATTATTAACAGGAAACAAACATTTTATAAAACAACACCCTCTTCTCCCCTTTACGACACTGTTAACCACAGACCAAACCCATTGTTAGTGCCCATCCTCATTGTTTCAGCCTGGTCATGGCCAGCCTGCAGCTGCGTCTCTTCCCATCGTCCCTTTCACAGCTGAGGGCAGGTTTCCAAAGGGCAGATGCCGCCTGATCTTTAAGGGTCACGTGCGAACTGCCCCCCTGCCTGCATTTCTCTCTCACGTCACCCCTTTGCGCCCCTCTTCCCTGCCCTCTGCCGCGTCTCTCGCGCGCGAGGATGAGGAAGTGCGATCAATATGGCGCGCCAGAACGCGTTCGCCCGACTGAACGCTCGACTGATGGAGGGGAAGGGCAACTGCAACGTAGGGGCGTCATCCCTTTCCCCTCTTTCTCTCTGGTGTCGTCATCTCAATATGAATCGCGTCGCTCTGTCCAAGTCGTTTCGCCCGTTTTACACCTTAACCCTTTAATTCCTTTAATGTCTCCTTTTTATTTCTTTTAAAATTTTTTCTTTTTAAGGATTGATATGTATAATAGATGCGTTTTTCTATGATTTGTAGGATGGAATAGGAACTTTTGGGATTAAGGTTGTTTTCTGTGAGGTTGTGTGAAATGTTTTATTTTTGTACGTTTTTTAACATCGGTTAGTTAATGGTAGTAATGCTGCAAAAATTGCCAAAAAATTTAGCAAAATATTTGGTGATGCTTTTTTTTTTTTTTGCTCAAAATATTCAATGATATTTTTGAGAAATGGCAAAAATTGTCATCAAATTAATGTGTTTTACAAAAATTAATTTTGGCAAAATTTTGGCAAAATTTTGGCAAAAAGTTTTCATCTTTTGTGCAAAATTTTGGTATCAAGTTTTTTACTTTTCACAAATTTTTCCATGAAGTTTATTTACATTTTTTTTGGCAAACAATTTTTTACATTTTGCAAAATTTTGCAAAAAAATTTTTTTTATCTTTCGGCAAACATTTTTTGACTAAATACTGCATTCACTATTGTAAAAGTATGTACAATTTTTTTGTTGCTGTCACAATATCTCCAGCATTTTTGGCAAACAAAAGTGTATGCAGAAACTTCTTAAGATTATAAATTACCATCTAGATTCAAACTACTCATTTGTTTGATAATTAAAAATTTAAATATCGACGGTATGAAATTTTTAAATGCCAACGTTAAAATATGTACATACTTACATGATAAAAAATTTAAAAAATAATTTGAAAAGTTTTTAAAAATAAAGAAAACTTTTCGTTCCTAAATTGAAAAAATAAATACATATTACTAATTTTAATGTAGTAAATTTTGGACAAAGAAATTTTTAAAAATCAGAGCTTAAAAGCTCGGAAAACCCAATAGAATTCAACAGAAAGGAGAAATCATCTGTACACGAAAATTGCATACAAATGTGTTAACCTTGCAACAAAACTTTCAGTCAATATTTGCATATCTATATACCTGCAAAATATTGCAACTATTCATTTTTGCAAGTGAAAGTTTTGCAAATTATGTAAAATATTTTCCCACAATTCTCCAAAAACGCAAAAATAGTTGAAAAAAACAACTAATCCAAACCATTTTTTGGCATCTTTAATTTACGTGTAAACTCAATACAGAGAGAGAGAGGGATTAGTCAGAAAACTTTTGTCACTTTCCCTCCAAGCGTTTCCCTTCTCCCCCTCATCAACTTGCGTTGACAGCAGTAGGCGCCATGTTGTGGCGTATGCGCGCGCAGCCAGGTCGATTTCACTCATTAGTGCAGTGCGTGGAAGGCGAATTCGGAAGGAACAGAAAGAGGTGGGGAAGCGGGGGAGGAGGGGTGTGGAAGAGGAGGGGGGGGTCGAAGGAGGCAAGGAGGATGAGGGGGTGTAGTGATGCGTCACGAACGCCAGGCACGCGAGCGCGCTTCTTGACGCGAGTGTTGAATCTCCACGGTTGAACGACCCTCGCTACACCGAATCGTTCGCGTCAAGAATTTTTCCTTTGTGAATTTTTAGACGTAAAATTTGTGGCGGAATTTATTTTTTCCGCTTTTTGTTTAACATTTTTAAAGTTTCGAATGATTGGAAATTTATTTTTCAGTTGTTGAAATTAGTGGTAGCCTAGGTCATGTGACTAACGGAGTCCGTCAAAGCAAATGAGGGGTAAAGTAAGTGGGCTTCCACAACAGCAGCAGGGAAGCCCCATCGATCTTTTGGGTGTTGGAGAGTTGCCATGGTAACTGATGAACATTCCAGCCCAGATATCGTTAGGATTTGCACGTAACGTTTGAGGGGGGGGGGAGGGAATTCGTGTGGGATGGGATTCACGTTTCGTGGTGTGGAAATCACGTTTTGGACAATTTACGGTAGAGGGGGTGAAAATTGTGGCAGTTTTTGGGTTTGAGTTTTGGTCAAAGTATTGTTGGTTGCAGTTTGTAGATTTTTTTTCAGGTTTGAAATTAATTTTGGTTGCATAATGAGAGTGAGTAGGGAAATTAGTTGTAACATGTCAGAATGAATCGAACATTTGCTTCAATGTTGTATAGTTGTGTGCTAAAATTATGAAAAACATTTCAGAGTCGAAATTTACCAAATTTACCAAATATACCAGTTGCAGAACATTGAAAAAAAAAATTTCAGAACAAAAATTATCGCAAAATGTTTTTGCCAAAAATTTCAGTTCCAGCATGAAGTTAGCAAAACAAACTCAGAAAGTGCAAATTATTCCACCAAAAACTTATAAGACAAAAAAATGGGCACCAATCCAGGAAACCTGTAAAAATTTTGCAATGGGTCGCCTTTTTTTTTTACAAAAATTTTGCAAAATTTTACAATTTATGCAAAATATTTCGTAAAACTTTTGCGAAATTTTTGCAAATTGTCATATTTTTCAGTGTTTCTAAAAAACGTGGCCAATTTACTTGCAAAATATTTTTGCAAAATTTTGCAGATTTTTTTTGCTGGCGAAATTTTTGCGAAATTTTTGCAAATTGTCATATTTTGCAAAGTGTTTCTAAAAAACGTGGCCAATTTACTTGCAAAATATTTTTGCAAAATTTTGCACATTTTTTTTGCTGGCAAAATTTTCTAAAAAAAGTGGCCAATTTACTTGCAAGATATTTTTGCAAAATATTGCACATTTTTTTTTGCTGGCAAAATTTTCAAAATTTGATAGGAAAAAACAAACCAAGATGAAAATAAAAATTTTAAAAAAAATTTCTAACACCAAATATTATGGGAAAAAAAAACTCAGAAAATTTGAAATAAACAAACAGAAAATTAAAAAACCTGAAAAGGTGAAAAAGTATGCGGTTAGAAGTTACAAAAACTTTACAAAAATTCATTATTTGTCGCTTTCTAAATTCAAACAACTTTAAAAAAAAATTATAAACCTTAGACCTAAAAAGTATTAGATAAATTTCATAATTGGACTTATTATAAAATTCAAAACATAAAAAATTCACAACTAAATAGACCCATAAACCCGTACGCCTAACATCTTGATCAAACCATCTCTACACTTTAAACCCCCGAGACAGAGAAACGCAGTAGGAACGCACGGAATAAAAATTCCTCTTTTAATCCTTTGAGCTCTGGTGGATGATTTTTCAACCTTGGCTCGTCAACGTGACCTCTTCCGTGCGCCGCAAGAAGAGTAAAAGCCAAAGTGGAAGGTGTAGGGGGAGAGTGCCAGGTCGAACCGAGCGAGGTGGAACGCCGGGAGAAGGGAGACGCGTGCATCTAATCTGCCACGTGACCCTGTGCGCGGGAGAGAGCGCACGCGGTCACGCTCGTTGCTCCGCGGGCGCTGCTGCCTCTCATCGATCTCACGCGACACCCGCCGCCAAGCCACGACGAACCAACCAATCCGTCCATTTCCAACGACGACCTTAAATGCAATGCCCTTTTCACTCGACCGCATTTTTTTTTGTGTTTTAAGTTTTTTTTTTTTTCCCCTTCTTCTTCTTAGAAAAATTTTGTTGCTGTTGTTGTTTCTGGGTGTTTTAAGGGGGGGAAAATAGGAGAATTTTTGATGGCTATACGATAATCGATTTCACCTCGGGAGAGATATTTTTGCCCCCGTGAATTATCTAGAGATGTTCGATATCCAACTCTGAAATTTCATGTTTTACACTTTTTTTTTTTAGTTTTTTTTTGGGGGGTTTGAGGGGAGGGGGTTGCATCTGGTATGGACGAATTCACGTTTGGAGGGTGGGTATAATTTGAGGGGGTCATTTTTTTTATTACCTCCCCCTTTCAAGGTGAATTAGAGGTTTTTTTCTTGTTTTTTTTTTTAATGCAGCTGGAGAATTTGAAAAATGTTTTCTATAAGAAAATTAAATATTTTGGGTTTTTCAGTCTATTTTGAATCTAAAAAAAAACTATAAAACACTCTTTATGAAATTAAGTATATAAAATATTCGGTGATTTCAAATTTAATAAAATTTTTTTATTTTAAATCAACAATTTTGAATAATAAAAAAACTCTTATCTATTCTCCAGCATTGAAAACAAGTGAACCATCCACCAATATCGACTATCCACATGTTTGAGTAATCTTACTCAATATCATATATCCATCCCTGTCTTTGTTAAAACTCTGATAAATGTCTTGCTCGACTACATTCAAACATTTAAATAATATATTGCAGTAAACTTTCAATGGAAAATTATTACCAAAATATTTTAGCAAAATAAAAACAAAAAAAGGAATTTAGAACATTCAAAAAGTGAACAAAAAATTTATTTCTAGCACAGACCAATTCTAAATATCCAATAACTAGGTGCTAACAAAATTAGAAATCCGAATTCAAAAATTTTGCTTTAAATTTGAAAAAAAAGTGCAAAACTTTTGGGAAAATATTTTCCCAAAACATATTTTCAGAAATTTGGTGCCAGAAAAATATCAGCTTTGAAACTGGGTATAGAGATGTATTCTACCCGATACCACACATCTTTATAACTGACCTCTTACACTACCATTCACCCAAAAATTAACAACAATTCCGGTCAATATTCGACCTATAATAACTTAATATTCACGTCACACTTATTCGGATCACATGACCTCACACAAATTCAGCAAAAAAAAAAAAAAATTTCTCCATCATGAACCCGTGAATTTAAACCAGTGGGAGTTGAAAACAGAGTTCACTTTTCATTTCTCAGGTGTAGCAAAAGAGACAAAAGTGTTCTGGCCAAAAGAGAGCAGAGCAGACGTAACGAAACTTCCGCCCTTTCTAACGGAGGGCATCGTTCGCTCTAACGAGGTCGCTCTCGTTCGTCTGCGGCGTCGTTCGCTCGCCCGCTGGCGTTCCTCCTGATTAGTGAGCGGCGCGTGATCAATGGAACACGTGCGCTAGATTAGGCGAGTCCAACCGAGCGGCCCCCTCACGGGGATGACGCGAACTAGAAAAACACACGCCGAGATAACGAGAAGAGAAAAAAAAAAATTAACGGTGCAGTTTATTAACGCAAATGTGACGTCAGGGTGGGTGGGTGACACGCGCCAGCTGGGCTCTCGGACCCTTATCCAACTGAGCTTATCGCCAGGTTTTGCTTGCCTGGTAACGTGAGAGGTGGATTGAGCGCGTTTTTGGGGCGGAGTAGAGGGGAAATGTTGAACGCAGTTTGCATCCCGTGATCGCAGGTGAGGGGCCTTGGGCGTTTTTCACCTGCGAGTCACATGCCCATGAGGTGGCAATTGCGTCTTGTGATTGAAACGCCGGCTCAACCCGGACGCGAATTTTTTTTTTTTCGCTTTTTATTTTTAAAAAAATTTATGGAAAAAATGTGGGGTTGGTTAGGCTTGGTTATTAGTGCGCATGCGTGAACGATTGCGTGGGAAATTCCGTGATGGGCAAAAAAAATTACGGATTTTACTGATTTTTCGTGCAATAAAATTTGTAATTTGCAGAATGTGTAAAAAATTTTGGCGAAAAATTTTGGCGAAAATTTCTTTTTTATTTTTCAACGAATATTGCTGTTGCTGACTGAGTTTCATTATAATTTGCAGATTGTGTAAAAATTTTGGCGGAAAATTTTAACAAAAAAAATTTTGGCGAAAAATTTTTTGTTTTATCCTATAGTTTAAAAGCTAAAATTTTCAAAGATAAAACTTCCAAGTGGTTTTACTATTGGTATTCATTTTCAAAAGAAAGAAAAAATGACGTCACTTCTATAAAACACTCGGCCGACATTTATAGTCAAACCACATGACTACAAATCACTAAAGTGACGTCACACAACCCAACAATTCCCACCATTTCACCCACATGAAAAAAGACTAGTCTTCGTCTCTGCGAATTTCTTCATGTATTGAGCTAGTCCTTACTACCCCCTCCGTTGCCTAGCAACGCGCACTTACCCTCACAACAACAACCTTAAAAACGTCATATAATTTTTATGACCAAAAGGGAGGTGAGAGCATTATTAATCCCCAATCCAGCAAGAGAGACAAACGCGGCCAAAAATTGTTCCTCATTAACGGACAAATCGTTCAAAATTAATCCAATGCTTCTTGTATAATACTCAATTTTACAAAAATAAGTCTTCAGAATTCACCAAAATAAGCACCCATTCCAGACTTAAAATATTTCCAAAGTCATCAATATAAATAAGCCTTGGGATTACATCGAAACAAACCTACAATAATTTTGATCATATAAAAATAATTTCAAACTTGCACATATTTTTTTAAAATACGTTCATGGTTTATAAAGAATCAAAAATAAGTCCACAACATTCAAAAGTTGATCAGAATAAATGCACAACATTCAAAAATGACTAAAATAAGTCCAAATCATTCAAAATAAGTCAACAATATTCAAAATAAGTCCACAGCATTCAAAAAATTACCAAAATAAGTCCACAACATTCAAAATAAGTCCACAGCATTCAAAATAAGTCAACCAAAATAAGTCCAAAACATTCAAAATAAGTCACCAACATTCAAAAAATGACCAAAATAAGTCCACAACATTCAAAATAAGTCAACTAAAATAAGTCCAACACATTCAAAAATTGATCAGAATAAGTGCACAACATTCAAAAATTGACTAAAAGAAGTCCAAAACATTCAAATTAAGTCAACAACATTCAAAAAATGACCAAAATGAGTCCACAACATTCAAAATAAATCAACCAAAATAAGTCCAACACATTCAAAAATTGATCAATTTTCAAATTAAATCAAAGTAAGTTCATACACAATAATAGATCAAACTAAGTCAAGGAATCCAAAACGCACCAAAATTTAAAACTTACAAAATAAGTGAAAAATTGAATAATATAGAATTAAAAAAGTTCAGGATATCCAAAATAATCTTATCTTTGATAATTCCAGTCTTAGAAAAATTTTCCAACATAATCCACCAAAAAAAGTCCTTCAAAACTTTCCAAAAATTTCTTCCTTAAACCATACAATTCTTTTAAGGAAAATGGACAACCTGAACAGGTTCCTCATTAAACAACAAATTTACACCCCCACACCTCAATCCCAACCCCCAATTCGTCTCGGTCGGGGAGGGAAGGACAATCAAAAAAAGACCAAATTCAACATCCAAAAACCGTTGCGCAACGCACCCAAAACTAAACACCCGTCGGCGATTAATTGCACGCGTCCACGACTTTCATCGCTAATTGAAAATGGAACCCCGTCATAACAACATTCAAATAGGGAGGGGGGGAAAGCATTTCATGTGCTGATGTGGGGGTTTTGATCGATCTGTCTACTAAGAGCAGATTTGTAAGTGGCCCCCGTTATAAGCGAGTGCAGTTGCGTTCGTTTCGCTGTATCCGTGACCGCCAGGGGCTTCAACGACGTGGTGGCGACTGCGATAGGGCAGCTGCAAAATTAATGGTTCTGTGACGTCATGTTTAATTCAGCGCCGACTGGCGGCTCTGATGAATAATGAATGACGCTAAGCGAAGCGTCGTCTCTTGTGCCAGCGCACAAACCGCTTGTTAGGGAGGGCGCGTGAATGTGGGGTGGGGTTGGGGGGAGGGTGAGGGTACACCATCACCCCGACCCTCCACCACCGCCTTCGCACCTAACGAGTTCAGACGCCGACAAAGACGCCTACGTGAGACGCCGCTCCAAGGCTGCGTTGCTCTGTTTGGTGCGTCTTCCTTTCACCCCCTGGTTTTGGAATTTGTCTTGGCTGAGTTTAAAAAGCTCTCGACTCGTTCGTGGTAAACAGGAACGCGGATGAGCGCCAAGAACGCGAGACGGAACGCAGGAAGGACCTGTGTATAGTGGATTGTTGGCAAACAGGGTGTGACTAGGGGTCGAATGATCGAAAAATCGATTTTTTGATATTTAATTGGTGGGAAAAAAATGTTTTAATCGGTTTGATAGTTGAGTGGTTCATGTGCTTAGAACTTAAATTTTCTAGACCAAAAAACGAATGCATTTATTAAAAATAAGTCAAACGACCAAAACAAGTCTGAATGAATGCTTTCTTATATTCTCAATCCTTCCTAAACAATTGTAATTTGTTAAAATTCTATTCATGTGAAATCTTCCAAACTAAGTTTCAAGTCCTTCAATACAATCCTCCAAAATAAGTATTATTAGAACATCCTCCAAAATAAGTCTTATTAAAACATCCTCCAAAATAAGTCTTATTAAAACATCCTCCAAAATAAGTCTTACTTAAACATCCTCCAAAATAAGTCTTATTTAAACATCCTCCAAAATAAGTCTTATTAAAATATCTTTCAAAATAAGTCTTATTAAAACATTCTCCAAAATAAGTCTTATTAAAACATCCTCCAAAATAAGTCTTACTTAAACATCCTCCAAAATAAGTCGTATTAAAGTATCTTTCAAAATAAGTCTTATTAAAATATCTTTCAAAATAAGTCTTATTAAAATATCTTTCAAAATAAGTCTTATTAAAACATCCTCCAAAATAAGCCTTATTAAAACATCCTCCAAAATATCTCTTATCAAAGCATCCTTCAGATGTAAGCCATCCAAAGTAATTCCAACTTACTCTTGAATTTCAAAATATTAAAAAAATAGTTCTCAATTTTACCAAAACCCTTCAGAAATGAATGTAAAATTTTACACCTTCATCTCAAAACAGACAAATTTTAGCAGAGTATTTATTATTTGTAAACCTTTCAAAACAACCGAGAATATTTTTAAAAAATTTTATTTTTTAATGTTGTATAAAATACAACAAAAAATGGATGGGTTCCGACTAACAAAAATCGAATGCACCGAGGCATAGAAACTCAATACGTTGCTGGTAAAAATGGCACGGAAGGAGCGAACGCATTTCGAAAATAGAGCGTTCGGTTTTAATCTGTTCTTCGAGAGTCACGCAATGGACGCCTTTGTTATCGGCCAGACGCGGGCGTAGTCGATAGTTGTTAGATACGAGGGATGAAGATAAGATCGATCGTATCTCCTACAGTTTTAATTTTTTTTGCTATTACGTCATGCGAGGTGAGTTTTAATCTTCCACTGCGCACAATTCAAACACGAGAATCGTTCCAATATTTGAACTGTCTTTATATTTCCATATTTAGATGACCGATAAGAGATTTTTTTTTTTTAGGTAATTTGATTTTTAAAACAATCCCAAAATGCTAAACATGAAAATGATTTCAACATCCTTAAAGTATTTTCAAAACATTTTCGTCAAGGTTCAAAATATATACAAACAAATAACTCAAAAAAGTCCAAAATAATTCAAACTTATATTGGCTCAGTTTAGTCCAAAATAAGTTCAAAGATTTACATTCAATAATGCCCAAAACATTGAAAATATAAGCCTACTAGAAATTAGAAATCCAAAATAATTCAAAAAATGAAGAGAAATAACTGCCAAAATAAACCAGAAATTCATTTTCGAAGATTCCATCATAACACTGCAAAATAAGTTGGATTACTATTTAATTAGAAATTTCCGATATAAGCGTAACTTAATTTCCTAATAAACTTAAATAAACCCAAAAAAATTGACAACAGAAGTCCCAAATGTTGCAAAAATAAGCCGAAAAAATTAAGTCCAAATTTAACCAAAATAATTTCAACTATAATGCATAAAAACCTAAAAAAAATTCACCAATAAATACCAATAAAATAAGTGCAAAATAACTCCAAACGCCAAAATGATCCACACTCAAAATCTCTAAAATATTTCTACCAAACATTGCCTGAGAGACTCTTAAAAAACAACAATCTTTCTTCCATAAACATTAATATTCTCAACCCACCTACAAATCCCAAATACTAAACCCACCCCTTCGACCGAAACACAACAAAACCCTCACATATCCAATAGCCCCAAACGCAACTCAAATATTCTCCTCTCTAACTCGTGTCGCAATCCGACACGGCAAAATCCATCCATTCTCTTCTGCTCCCCCCAACTTGGACTCAACCCAGGGGTCCCCGCGGGCGGCAGAGCGTCGAATTCAGCACACGAACGCCGGGGTGGCCTCCACCACACACACCCTCCCCACTCCCTCTCGATCCCCCGGAGGCCCCAGGGAATGCATCACGCATCCCACGCGGCCTCTGGCGCCGCATTGCTAAGGACAGCCATGGGATGTGGAGGAGGATGTTGCAACCAACCAACGAACGCCAACCGGATTCTGCCTTCCCCTCCTCATTTCACCTGTGGGTCGGCCGTTTCTTCATCCCTAATAAACGCCGCCTTTTTATTCCTCCCTCCGCGTCTACATTTTTTTTTTTCCTCTCCTCCTCAAGCTCCCTCCTCTCGGAATCCGTAGCCGTGGGCGTCGCTCGTTTCTTTTCGGCGGGTGCAATTATGGCTGGCGTCTGTGACCGCGTTCCCCGCCGGTCTCGTTAGAGAGCTCGCGCCGTCGCTCGTTTATCTTGTGCTGTTGACTCGCTACCCCCTCCTCCTGCCTCTTTGGCACATCTTTCCACTGGCACGAGGACGCGCACGTGCGCCCACACATCAAACGTCATCACTATGCACAGACGGTTTGCACCGATCGACACTTGTTTTCTGCCCTCCAAAAGGTCGGTCCCGTGGCTGGCCGCAGCCCTGACCTCTTTGGTTGGGGAGTCCGTCGGTAGGGGTCGTTTCGCTTCCGAGTTCACGCGCGTCCGTTGACCCTCTTTTGCACGTTCTCTCTCGCGATTTTTTTTATTCGCACCTTTTCGGGTGTAGATGAAGTGCTCCTGGTGTGGTGAAAGGCAGTTTAGCGTACAGGGAAATTTCTATGGTGTTTTTGGGGGGTGGGTTTTTTAGATGGTTTGTATAGTTGTCGAAGGGTGAGGTCTGTGGATCGTTCGATTCGTTTGTAGTAAGAGGGAGAGAGAGAGAGAGAGAGAGAGGGCGTCAGGGATAGCGAATGGAGATATCGAGTGTTTGTCGTTGGTTACTATTGGGAGAGGAGATTTTTGAATCTTGGGAGGTGAATCGTTTGAAATCTTTGAATCTCAAATTTTTAGAAATTCGGTAAGAGACTGAATCTTTTAGACCTAATTGATGCTGCAATGTAAATGAACAAATGGTCCCTTGGTCGAATTCGAAACGAAGCAAAAGAAGATAATGGCTTAGAGATTCAGAGATCACTTTTATTGAGGCTGGTAATTACATTAAATTTTAGAACAGATTTGATTTTTAAACCTTGAATCTTACGTGGGAACCTGAGAATCTCAGTAAGTTTCAAAATAAAATTAAAATGTATCTGATCTAACTCATCTTTAATGGCTATTCAAGAAGTGAAATTCAAGAAAAAGATAGCTTGAATCCCAGTTGAATCTCAAAATCTCAAAGCTTAAATCTTATACTTTGTGACTTAAACTGATACCCAAAATCCAAAAATCTCGACTAAATCTAAAATGAGCAGAATGAAGAAAAAACTCAGTTTTCCACCAAATATCACACATACTCACAAAATTCCAACCCCCAACTTTCCATTTTCCTCCCACACTACCCCCTCTCTATTCCCTTCGATTAATTCCACCTCCGTAGCCGTCTCTCCGCTTTAATTTTCCCCTGTCTGATTTTTCTCACCCGCGTCTCTCCTTCGCTTCGCTGCCAAAGCACGTCCGCTCGTTAGAGCGCCACTCTGGCTCTTCCCTGACCGCGCTCTCCCCCCGTTTCCCCTTAATCCCCCTTCCTTGCCTACACCCTCCCTTCCGGCGTTTCCTTCCCCTCCGTGTGACGGCGGGTGGGAGCTCCGTTCGCTATTCAGCGCAGCACGCACTGCCGCGATTAGCATAACAAGAAGGCAGCGCTGCGGACGCCTGCATGACACGCACACCCGATTTAATGCGCCGCCGGCTTCGCTACGTGGTCGCACGCACCCCTTACACATCCCAAAGGGACTCGTCCGACGTCCACGGGATTATCATCGCTCCTTCGGCTTTTAATTTCGGACGTTCGTCGTCAACCCGACCAAGATTAAACGTGCCGTGAAGTCGCTTCGGTCGCATTAAAGCCTTGTTGACGTTCAGTCTTTTAACGCGTCTTGGTACATCCATTTCTGTGCACGGAAATGACGTCATGGAAGTGTCCACAATAAAAACTAAACTGATTCTTGTTATAAAATAGCAAATTTACAGTGTTCAAGACAATCATACAATGATATTATTGTGAGCGGAAGTGACGTCATATAAAGAACGTACATGTTGCCTACTTATGCAGTCTATTAAATAGTCGATTCTTAACCATAGGAAAACAAGTTTCGTAAATTCAGCCTTGTGTGCGGATGTGACGTCATTGAGTGTGGTCACGAAGTGTAGGAGGAGTGCGTGGTGTGTCGAGGAGGGGAGAGGGGTGGCTTCCTTCCTGGTGGGAAGGGGGGAGTCGGCCTGGCCGCCAGCGATAAAATATTAACGCCATAAAGGGAGGGCGGTAGAGGCGAAGTCGGTCGAGATAAAAAGACGAAATGCGCATGCGCCCTGTCGACTTTGGCGCCAATGTTGAGAGTCTGCGTTTTGTTCGGTTTGGTGACAGTTATCGGGGTGTTTTGGAGGAGGGAATATATTCCGGGTGAAAGTTTTTCGGAGTTTGTGGACGGGGAATGTTTTTGGTTGCGGTGAATTGGGAATGAGGTGTTGGTGTTGGGTGTCAGTAGTAGGGTGATTAAAGGATTGAATCAAGGGGATAATGTTTAATGAGTCAAGTGTCTTTGTCAAGTGTAGTTGGTACTAATGAACTGGAAAGAGATTCAGGATGGATTTAAAAATTCAAGATTTTTTTTTAAGACTGGACATTGATTCAAGTGATTCAACAATATTCTGACACACTTAAATTTAAGAATGAAGGTTCAAGATTCAAATATGTTGATTCTAGATTCTTAAAGATTCATCACGTAGATTCAAAATCTAGTCAACTGCAGATTCATCAAGTAGGTTTAAAAAACCAGTCAGCTCCAGATTTTTCAAGTAGATTCAAAATCTAATGCAAATTCATCAAGTAGATTCAAAATCTAATGCAAATTCATCAAGTAGATTCAAAATCTAATGCAAATTCATCAAGTACATTCAAAATCAAGTGCAAATTCATCAAACAGATTCAAAATCTAGTCAGCTGCAGATTCATCAAAAAGATTCAAAATCTAGTCAGCTGCAGATTCGTCAAGTAGATTTAAAATCTAGTGCAAATTCATCAAGTAGATTCAAAATTTAGAGAAAATTCATCAAGTAGATTCAAAATCTAGTCAAATTTAAGATTCAATCCAGATTTATTAGAGTGCAGAAAATCTTCCATTCCAGATTTATAAGATTTAAACAATCATAGACCACCAAACTATCAAATCAATTGATTTTTCCCAATCTTTCCCTTCCTCAGATAAAAAAGCAGTACATTTTACACAGTAAAAAGAATAGACTCTTAAAGAATCTCTCACACAGCGTGTGAGTCGACAATCAGTCAAAGGTAGAGTTTCGATGGCGTCTGGATGTGACACTCACCCTCTTTATTTTTTTTTTCCTTGCGACGTGTTGTTGATGCGTCGCGGATCGCAGTCATTAATGCCAATTGGCTGCTCCCAGAGGCCCTTCAGCACATTTACGCCAGGGGCGGAGTCCACAAGGGGATAAAAAAAAGTGTAGCGCGTCCCAGCAGGCGCCACGGCGGCTTTAAGCCAATTTCCGGTTGCCCATATGGCGGTGTCCCCCCTGGTGGTCGCGGAGGTCGCTAATCACGCGAGACGCTTTCTGCGATCGTTGTACGGAGGGATTTTTTGGACGATGTGTGTGACCAAGGGGCTCTTATCCGATTGGTCCATGCGGCAAATTCGACGTGGTGATGAGCAAGTTGAGTTGCTAGGCCATATCAATGGTGAACGCCAGTTGTGTGTTTTCTTGTCAGCGTTCCTAAACAACTTGCCAAACAGATAATTAGCGCGCTGCAGTCCCCTGAATTAAACACGGTTTCTATATCGGTGCTGCGCATTTCCTAACCAACTAGACAAAGCCTTCAAATGAAGGCGTTTTTTCTAATTGGGGTTTTAGGGTTTATGGGAAAATGTGGTGGATAGGTTAGTTGGTCTAGAAAGGCGAGTTTGGGATTTTAAATTTCTTTAAAAAACATGTGTTCCAGCGTAACCCTAAAAATTCAAACTATTTCATTCAAATTTGATTCAAAAGATTTCAAATTTGATTCAAAAGATTTCAAATTTGATTTAAAAGATTTCAAATTTGATTCAAAAGATTTCAAATTTGATTTAATAGATTTCAAATTTGATTTAAAAGATTTCAAATTTGATTCAAAAGATTTCAAATTTGATTTAAAATATTTCAAATTTGATTCAAAAGATTTCAAATTTGATTCAAAATTAAGATTGATTCCAGAAGATCCAACAAGATTCAACAAGATGCCACAAGATTCAACAAGATTCCAAATTTGATTCAAAGATTCAACAAAATTCCAAATTTGATTCAAAGATTCAAAAAGATTCCAAATTTGATTCAAAGATTCAACAAGATTCCAAATTTGATTCAAAGATTCAACAAGATTCCAAATTTGATTCAAAGATTCAACAAGATTCCAAATTTGAT
>JAQGAS010000806.1:0-33495 GCA_034686365.1 Pachymerium ferrugineum | reverse complement strand
GAAATTCAGGGACCCAGGGTAGTTTTTAGGGGTCTGGAATTTCAAAGACTTGTATTATAGGGAAGTTTCATTGGGAAGAGGCTAAAAATTTGTGTGGTTGAAGAGTGTATGAAGATGTTAATTTTAGTTGAAATTGAATGATCCACATAGAACAATTTACAAGTTACTGGGTATTGAAATTCAGGGACCCAGGGTAGTTTTTAGGGGTCTGGAATTTCAAAGACTTGTATTATAGGGAAGTTTCATTGGGAAGAGGCTAAAAATTTGTGTGGTTGAAGAGTGTATGAAGATGTTAATTTTACTTTAAATTGAATGATCTACATACAACAGTGTCCAAGTTACTAGGTTTTGAAATTCAGGGTACTTTACTGGGGTCTGGGTTTTCAAAGTGGGGGTACTTCGAGGGGGGTTTAATAGGTTTAAAAGAATTGAAATTGGTAGAAGGCAAATTCCATCAGATCCCCATCAGAAGGCAGATCCCATAGAAATTCGCATTGCGCAAATACCCAATTTTAACATTTCTGGTGTATTATATTATTAATTTCATCTTTCTATCAATTTCAAACTTACCGTCCTCATTGCCCTCTTCAATAGAATATTCTACAGATCCATTAATTCCAGCATCCAAATCCACCGCTTGTAACTGCACAATTGGACTCCCAGCATGCTTCACTGGAACAACAAACGCTTCGTACACATTATTTACAAATTTCGGAGCATTATCATTGATATCGGTCACTTTTACATACACCTGTTTATATTATAAAACAAAATTAATAAGTATTCTAAAATTAAAATAGACTACTTATTTACGGGCACTTGGGTTGTTCGTCTCTTATCTACATCTGGATCACGATCAAATGCATTTAGCCTTAACAAAAGTGTCTCTTGTTGCTCTCTGTCCAAAAATACGCCATTAACTGATGTAGTAATGATTCCATGAGTATCAACATCAAAAAATGAATTTTCATCGCCCTCTATCGAATACGTAATTTCTCCGTATATTTCTTTATCGGCATCTATTGCTGTTACTCGACCTACTACGACACCTGGATTTGGATGTTCTTCTACCATAAAATGATATTCAACCTTGAAATAAATTTTTATCAGTTTCGTTTTTTGTAAAGCAAAATTTTGTTCATACCTCATTAAAAATAGGGCTATTGTCATTGATATTTATGACGTCGATTGTGACATTTGCAAGGAGGACACGTGATTGATCTTCCATGTCAAAAGCTTTGATAGTAAAAGAGAGATATTCGTTCGTTTCGTAGTCGATGGGTGAACCGGATTGGACAATTCCTTCAACATAAAGTAGGAATTTTATAATAGTGTTATACAGTCTTATACAATTTAATAACAATATACCTGTTTGTTTGTCAATTTGAGCGAAACTGACCAGAGGTTGAATTTCATAGTGTTTGGACGTGAATTCGGGATCAGCTACGAAGAGTGATAAGAGGAAAGTTCCAAATGGTGCTTCTTCTTGTACTTTGCACCTTAAGTAAGGCTCGTTGGGTGTCCAAGGAGGAGGAAATAGAGGTAAATGTCTCGTATTACCCACGACGGAAATTAATAATTTTCCTTTAGAATTAATAAAAAGTATTAGTAAAGATAATTGATTAATAAATAAGTTTCACAAACCGATTCCTGTTTGATATGGTTCTATACTCGTGTCTATTGCCACTACGGTTAATATAACTAGACTTGTTGTCGATCTAGATATGGCACTTGCTGATTTCACTTCTCCCGTGTTGTGGTCAACGATAAATAATTCCTAGATATATTTTAATATTAATCTCAAAGGAATAGGTGCCCGAATTAGAGACAAAATTTTCCATCATTCGCTACACATGCAAAGTCGGACATAACTGGTTCAGTTATGTTATCATATATTATTCAAGCGGTTTCAACCGGTCCCAGGTTCCACTTCAGCTTTTAGGAAGCTAAACACCTTCTATCGTAAAGGAAATTGGGCCGTTGAAACCGCATGAATAATATATGAATCGGTTATATCAGACTTCGCCTATGCGGAGTATGGTGGACAGTTTTGTCCCTAAATCGGGCCCATTAAGAATAGATTGAAAAAAAAATTTACTTTGTTTTTTTTGAATATTCGTGATTCAATTCCATTTGCGTCTAAAATAGTTGATGGATCTTGAAGCGTATACTTTAAAAATTCTTCAGATTTACTATCGACATCAGTTGCTGTTAAGGTGTAAATGGTTGTACCCACTGGAGAATCTGTTAATAAAATTTGTAAAATTCAAACTTTTGTAAATAAAAGTAAATAAAATACCTTCTTTAACGTAAGCTTTCTGAATTGGTGGATTAAATACTGGGGGTCTGTTATTTCCATCAGTTATATTAATGGTTAACGTCGTTGTTCCTGTTTTACTTGGTGATCCACCATCAACCGCCAAAATCTGCGAATAATTTGTGCAAGTATATTTAAATTAACGTACTAAATTTACTAATTACTTGAATTTCATAGAGATTTTGCTTTTCATAATCCAAATTCTCCGTTTGGGCCACCGTTACAACTCCAGTTTGTGAATCAATTTGAAATGATCCGTCATTACCGTACTGTAAACGATACGTAATTTCTTTTCCACTAGCAAAATCCTCGTCAACCGCTGAAACTTGAGTAACGTAAGTCGATGAAGAAGCCGAATCAGAGATGTTGGCTGCGTAAAATGGTTTTTCAAATGTAGGCGCGTGAACGTTGTCATCCAAAATTGTGATGTAAACAGACGTTCTGTCGTATTGGTCATCTTGGTCTCGAGCTTCAACGTTCAAAGTTATCCTAAACACAAATAAAAGATATTAGACAGTGGAAACACAGCTTCACAAAAATACCAAACATTCCGGCGGTGTTTTAAGTGTAGGTTTAAACGCTCATTGCACGGCTAAACTTTAGCGAATAACTAATCCGTTCATTTCACCCACAGTTCTGCAAAATTAACCCATGATCTCAAAATACGAGCTTCGAAAATGGCGGCTTTAGCCGGTTACCGGAAGTTGAAAATCTCGATTATATACCATGCTCGGAAATTTTAATATTACAACATAATTTCGCTCGTAGTTTTTGCCATATTCTCATTAATTATTTAAAATATTTAAAATCTAATAAGATCAGCAGCGCCTTTATTACAACCAGCGGCAAATGGTCCAACTAAAAATTAGTTGGTCGCAGTTTCTTTTAATAAATAAAACAATTATTAACTTGTTATCTGCTAAATCTGATGTGTTCAACCCAGTCGCATTCGATATCGATAATTTCCCCGTTTCAGCATCCAAACTGAAAATATTGACCGGTGAATCTACAATTGAATAAACTATACTCGATGACAAATCAGCATCAATTGCCTAGAAATTTTTTTGAAAAAAAAATCAAATAAAAATTAATGTTTTAATTAAAAATCTTTTAAGAATGTTACTTTAACGGTTATTGGCGGTGAAAATTCACTCATTCCCAATTTAATTTCCGTTTCGTACGACTCCTGGGTAAATTTCGGTGGATTATCATTCGTATCAATTAATTCAACAACAAATGCAACTGATGCTGATAATCCTTGACCTTCATCATCCGTTGCAATCACCCTTAAAATTAAATATCGATTTTTCTCGTAATCCAAACACGAAGAGCAACTGGATACTGATACAACTCCTGATACCGAATCAATTACAAACCTTTAAAAACAAAAATAAAAGTAAATTAACACAATTTAACTAATTAAAATGAAAATTACGCATTTGAATCGATCCCATCTAACGAATATCGAATTCCTGCCGTTCCAAAAATCTCCGAATCAACATCGGTAGCCTTAGAATTAAATAAATTAATATTTGAAATTTGAATTAAAATAAATGAATTTACATTAACAATTTCAACAAAAGTTGAAACAGGTGAATTTTCCATTATTTTTGGTGTGTACATTTCACGTTCAAACACTGGTGAGTTATCATTTAAGTCTGTTATTGTCACAGAAATTAATGTCATCCCCGATAATGGAATTTCTCCTTCACTTTCTTTTGCAATTATCTGAAAATAAACAAATTACTTTCTAGCAAATTATATAACTCAAAACTATTTACATAGATATTGAAATAATTGTCCATTAATTTCTCATAGTCCAATTCTGCTTGTGGGTGTATTTTTAATGTGACATTAGTTGTACGGTAAGCTGAAATTGGTTCCACCAAAAATAATCCAGTCGGATCTAACACTGTTAAATTAAACATGGCGTCTAATCCCTGTAATTAAAATCATTTTTTTTTTATTTTGTTTAATTATAATTAATAGTGGAAATACCAAATTTTCATCCATAACTGATAATTGGAATGCAGGTACAGCGGAACCTGGTGGCAGATTCTCGGGTATTGATATAGACATATTTTCTTTACTCATTTTTGGTGGTGAATTTAATTTGCTAATTCCTTGTGGCATTTGCGTCACGTTTTCTCCATCCTATATTTAACAATTAATTTTAATTGAAATTGATTGTTTATAAATGTTATTTACACTTAATATTGTTTCATTCAAAGCTTCTTCTAGTTTTTTGTGTTCGTTAACGACTGGTTCAATCACAACAATAGTCGTTGTCGCGTTTGAGAATTCGGTCTGTCGACAACAATGCAATTAATCAATTTATTTTCCATTTGAGTAAAATTTTTTTTACCTTGGCAAACAATTTGACTTGGTAAATACTTTTCACAGGTGTTGGCAATTTTTTCTGAAGGACGAGCGAGCCGAGCCATCTGGTGTCAGTGACTGATGATGACACAATGGAAAAATAATCGCAAATATCTGCAAACTTTGGCAATTTTTTGGAATGAAATGAATTTTTTAACATGAGGAAAAAGTTTTTGTACTTGTTTGTAAGGTTCACACGTAACGTTTATGGTAGTTGCTACATAACTCGTGACGTTTATGTTAGAGAAAATTGTATATGGAGAAGAAACATCCTATAATTAAATTGAAATTACTGATCAATCCATAATCCATAATTTTAAAGAAATTAAAAATTTTAGGCCTAGCAAAAATGCCTAAAATTTTTAATTTGCAAACATTGTTTCTGGATATTTCGCGACCACAATATTAAAAATAACATGTTTATTCTTCTAAATAGTGTTGATTGGTGGTAAACTCTTTCTAATTTTATAATGGCCTTCTGCCTGATAGAAAACAAAAATTAGGAGTAAATTAAGCCTAATTTTTTCTTGCAGAAACTCCATTTCTAGACGTATCCAGACTTGACCAATCCAAAAATCATAACCTAAATATGAATTAAATTAGAAAATTTTTTTACTCTGGGCATTTCAGCTTCGTAGGGAACATTTTGAAAAAGAAGTTTCCTCTTCTTTTTATTCTTCAACAATAAAGTTGATGTTTCAACAGTTGGTTCTGTAACAAGTTGAGTCTCCTCTTGGACTGTTGTGGCAGCGTTCCAATTAATTTCATCTTGGAATTTAGTCGAATTTAATTTCTCCTCAATACCGGAAATATTATTCTGGTCGGTGGAATTGGTATCCTCAAATTCGCCATTCAAACCAGGAAAATGGGCAAAAAATGTCTTGGATGTTGACAATTCCGACTCTCCATTCACATCAAACACTTGTTGACATGAAATATTTCCTTGAATGAGACAAGGAAAAAAAAATGTTATTTCAAGGTCGACATACATGAATCGACTTTTTTACTAACTTAATAAAAAGTAATAAAAGATGAAAAAATGTGTGTACAATTGCATCACTCAAATTATCCAATTAGAAAAAAAAACGGGGATTATCTGTGTGAGAAACAATTAGCTAATTACACCAATCAAAAACGAATTAAAGTTTTTGTAAAATTAAAATGTATACTTATAACTTACTTTTATCACATTTCACGCTAATTAAATGTGTAAAAGCTGATAATTAAAGAATTTAAAAGGCCGAAAAATCAAGTGAATCCAACTAAGAAATTCCTAAACTACATGCAATGCAACGTAGTCATTGCCCTTGGGCTAGTAAGAAACCGGTTCGTCTTAAGACGCTTCACTTCAGCGACAAACTTTAAAATTATATATTTTTATTTTTAACACAAAACAACATATTAAGTAACACTAATGACGTCATCAACAAGTGCTTTAGTTGAAAAAATTAAAAATTGTGACATGGGTCATCCATTGGATGAAATATCTCATAAATATATCACATTTAATATCACGTGACCTCAGTTAAAAAATGCCAACGTTCTACGGGAGTTCGTGGATTAGACATCATTTCTTGCCAGTGATGTAATTCTTCTCTACGAGCATATAAAAATGAACCAACAGTGCAGCGCGCACATTTCATTTCTCGCCCATTCATTGATAAAATGGCGACTAGTGTAATACTGCAGGAATCGAAATATTTTCCTACTACTGAAAAAGAAAAATTTTGGAAAATGTTTGGGTTTTGCGTTAATTTTTGTTTGGCTGTGTCTCTGCTCTTGATTAGTTTAGAGCCGTAGTAGAATTCCACTCTGATGAACAATTCTACAAAATTGAAATTTAATTAAAATTAAATTGTTTAAAGTGGGTTTCACCAACTGCAGTTAAAATTGAGTTGCACCATGTTTTTAACTGTTGATTTTTTTTGCTAAAATGACCAATTTTAGCCAGTTAGGGTTTAACCAGACATTTTTTAATAAAAACTATCGAAGAGACAAATCGGCCAAAATATCCCATTTTATACAGGATAATCCGTATTAAAATATCATAAAACTCTATTTAAAATGACTCAAAACATTTATCTTAACGTTTTCGGGCACCAGGAGTTTGGTCATTGGAACAAAACTGAAAAGTATTAGATTGTGACGTCATAACAATGTCTTGAATTAATTTCGACAATTTTTGAGTTTTTGAATATGATCTGGGGGGGAGTTCGAGGTAGAACGTCATGTTTTAAACGACAAATCACATGATCAAATTTAACCAATGAGCAATTGGCTGAAAAAATTCTTGGGTTAAAACTTTAGTTCGTATTCTAGGGTTTAAAAATACGCTATGCAACACAAATATTTAATTGGAGGATTAAAATCTACGGTTATTTATTACAGTTGGTGCAACCCACCCTAAATAATTTTGTTTTTACCTGCTTGTTCAGTTATATTAACACGTCTAAAATTGAAATCCTTCCCACGAAGTATTGAAACTTTGATACGGTCGTTGTAAGGGTTACAACATAAAGAAAAGTAAAGTTCTCCCACCTGATTTGGTTTCTAAAAAAAAAAAAAAAATAAACAAACGAAATGATAAAGCGGTTTCAATTTGACTAATTTAAGTTACTTGTGAAATTGTGTCTAAATTTCTCCAATGGGTCGACTCATTAGTCAAATCAATTTTATCCAGTGGTACTATACAATGACCTAAAGTGTGACGAACATTTTTCTTATCAATGTCATACACTGAAATTTTGAAAGTCCTAGTTGATACATCTTGTCCATTTATTATCTAAAATAAAACAATTATAAACAAATAGAGATTATTAAGGGTAGATTGCACCAAGCTCAGTTAAAGTTAAACGTCTAACTAGATCAATTAAACTCGATTGGATGCATTCGGTCATGTGACCTGTGATGTCATATACCATTTAAGAGGGTCGCTGTACTTGGATCTCATTTCAGCCTCAACAATTGTCAAAATTCATTTCGATAATTGTAATGGCATGACGTCACAGCATGATTCTAGCATTCCATTATGAAGAAAAATCCGAGACCCCCATGGCAAAGATTTACATGATTTTTGCACGCATTTGATCGGTATGCTAAGAACAATTTTGTAATTTTAAATCTCCGGTTATCTAAACTACGTACAGTCAAGCAGTTGTTGCTGCAATTCACCCTCAAAGTTTGTTTACATACCTCAAAGGTGAATGTCTCATTAAAACGAGGTGAAAGTGTTCTCCTTTTGGATTTTGATTGCTGGTAATTAAGTTCATCCGGTAAAAGATAAACTCTTACAAATGGATCTCGCATCTCATGACACATTCCTCTCGCTATAAATAAAATAAAACACGTGCAGGAAATAAAAGCAAGGTCAGGTTCACTTTCCTTATCATTAATTTATTACCTCTCAGGTAACGTGCTTTCAAAATGGTTATACTCAATGATTGACCCTCATATTTAATAGAGAACCATATCCTTCCTGATGTATTAGCGAACTGTTGAATAGCTGCTTCCTCCTCATCCGATGTGCTAACAAATACAAAATGTAAACAAGATTTGATTAATTAAAATTTTTTACTCACCCAGACACATCTCCATGATTGACCGATAATAAATTTCTCTGATAACGACTTGATGCAGCTGTCAATTTGGGTTGCACGTGTGAAATACTTAATTTTGGTTTAACTGATTCCTCTAATAATTGACCAGTATCGTGTAACGAGTCGCCAGTATCACTCGATGAATAACGCGGATAATGAATCGTTCTGTTAATTTTTAAAAAAATTATTACATTGAGGGTGGGTTGCATCAATTGTAATAAAATCATGGGTCAAATAGTCTTAAATTTTATTAAACCCTTAACCTGAGTTTAATCAGGAGTTATACACAAAAAATCAAAACTCAAGATTAAATTTCTATTTAATACCTTGACTTATACTTACACTTATACCTATAATGGCGATTTACGGGATGCGCAGAAAACGTATCTTCGGTCTAAATCCGGTTTTGCGCATCCCTTAAATTGTCATAAGCTTAGGTACAGGTTTAAGTGTAGGTATAGTCAAGTTGCTCAAACTCCCTACTAGCTGCTTTCAAACTATACAGTGGCTTAGGTGAGATTTATAACCTATGACGTCACATTTGTTATAACTGATTTTTAATAACGTCACAAGTTGTTAAACTCACCTAATCCACAATTTAATATTTTAACTGCAGTTGGTGCAACCCAACCTTAATATTGTTTATACATAATTTATTATTTACTTGAATTGAACAGGATTATCATTATCAAGGTTAGCAGACTTGGTTCGTATCCGGCGACACAAATACACGACGCCTATTACACAAAAAACGAGTAATATTCCGGCACAAATACTCACGCCAATTACCCATTCCATTGGAAGAGCTGCAATTAATTAACAAATTTTATTATAAAATTTATTATTAAACTCAAAAATTGAACATTGCCAACACCTGTAATCTAACAACCACCTGTTAATAAATATTTTTATGCAATCTTTTATTACGCTTATATATATATAAAAAAAAAAATGACGTGGGAAGTTGATTGAAGAACCGCACGAATATTCAAGTCAGCAATTATAGTTGAATGGATATTTGTTGTAAGGCTGATTTTTTGACGGAAATTCATTTTTCTTTTACAATTTTTATTCTTGAGGAAATTCATTCAACAATCCCACGCATTTTTGTATTCAATAAGTTCAAGGTTGTTTGTAAAAGTAGGTAAAATAAGTTGAAGCAAGATGCCAATCAAACAGATGTTAGCACTTTTTCTTGTTTTGTTTAACTTTTTCAAACTTTTGTTTCAATTAAATGCCACTCTCAGGATGAGGAAATTTTTCAAGGACGTAATAAAAAAAGAGGAAAATAAAACGTTTAAATACTTGGCATTCACTTACGTCATTTTCACGTTACGTTAATTATGTAAAGTTTTTATAAAAAAAATTTTTAAGAGTAAAAAAAAATTAATAAGTGAAATTTTTGTTTACCTTGCAACGAAAGTTTTGTAGTTGTAATTTGGTTGTCATTATTTGCCATCGTTTGATCTGCTGTTGGTTGCATTAAAACATTAAAACTTCATCTTAATGGTTTAGTGCATCGAGATATTTCCGTTTCTTGGCATAGGAGTTTTGATTATGTCGCTCGCAGCTGCCAACTCAAGATGCGAATGAGTGACGGGCGAGGGCGTTGTTTGTTTAATACGGGTTGTTGATAACTGACGTCAATTGGCAAATGTACTAAACATTTGTTAAAAACTTTTTTTTTTGAGCGTGAAATTTTTTTATATAAACATTTTTTAAAATTATATATTTTTATAAACTATAACATTTTATATTGTATATAAAAATTATATATATTATATATAGAATTTAAAAAAAAAATGTTTTTGTTTTCATCAAAGTGGTTCAGGGGAATTAAAAGAAAAACATTCTAGGAATTTAGGGGAACATTTTTGAACCACTCAGACGACCTTGATATGACCTTGTCTATTATCCCCCCTCTTCTGGGCAACTCATATAAATACCCCCACAACAAACCACTCCAAAAGATCCCTCTACTGACAACACATCAACAAAAATGGTAAAAAAAAAACAAAAAAAAATTCTCACTCACTAAAGTTGAGCAAAATTAATTTTCCCAGATGTTCGTTTTCATTCTTCTTATTTGTCTACCAACTTTTTTGGCAAATGAATTGGGGAAAAGTGATGAGCTGGATCATATGGCAATTAAACGAATCACTGGTCATCGTCCGCAGATGTTATTCTCACTGGATGGATTCAGTTGTGAGTAATTCATTTCATTCACCTTCTTTTCTTGTAATTTCTTATTGTTTGTAGTGAAAAAAAAGAGAGCGGCTTTTGTTGGTCCTGTATATGAAACACACAGTACCGAGACAGGAGTTCCTGTTGATAATTCAGATAATGTTTACCAGTTCCCGTTAACATATTATTATCCATATTTAAAATTTTACTAGTTAAATATTCTTAAATATTTGTAATAAATAAATTAAGTCATTTCAATCTATATTTCATATATTATATATTGAGCTGCGCAGAAAAACAAAATTTCATCTAAGGGGGTTAGGGGGGCCATTTTAGGGACAAAACTAGCCACCATGCCAATGTCAGGATTACATAGATCATCGAATCGTCCGAATTTGCCTATGTTACGTATGGTGGCTTTTCTTGTCCCAGGTCGGACCCAAACCCTATTACGCATCCCAGCAAATATCAATATATAATGCGTAGAAAAAGTCATTATAAGACAAAAATTGGTTTTCTGCGCATGTCAAAAAAACTTTTTTTTTTTTTAAATTAATCCTTTTGGGGAAAATATACTCTTTTTAAAAGCGTCGAATTAAAATTGGACATTTGTTTCTTCTTATGTAACGATTTGTTAAATTCAACTGACGAAATTTTATCCGTTGCGATTTTCATATTGACCAATGTCAACAACTGAACCAAATCAACATCATCCCAATCATTAACAGCCTCAACAAACTGATACAAACAGTCGACAAACCAACTGCCAGTCGCTTCATTCCGGAACGAAAAATTTCCATCCCATGTGGAATAGGCGACCAAAATATCCGCATTGAAATGCGGAAAAAGAAAAAAGTCCCAATCGTCGTCAATGGGAAGGGTATCGCAAGTGTCACTTTTCCTCCGCCGATTCAAATACAAATCGGGTGAATCGCGAATCGATAATTCACTAGTCGATTTTTGAATCGATTTCGTTCCTTTCACTTTGATTCCAACTTGGGCTTTGATTCCGCGACATGCTTGTATAAAAAAAATTTTGGGCTTTCCTTTGAGTGAATGGCAATTCTCGTCCGTGAAGTATTCCCATAACTTCGACGTTCTAAATATTTTATCTTTTGAGTTGAGGCCGTTTCGTTGTCCATGAGTGAAAATTGCGCAGATAAATGCATCGCAGTTGGTGTGGTCAGTGTACTTTGATACTAAATTAATTAAATTTAATTAATTTGATGTAAATAGTTTACATTAAGAGATTAGTGAATCCCAATGATGTAAGAAAGCTCATTTATGTGTTTTCCCACTACGCTGTGCTCTCCACCCAATTCCAAACACACTAATTCTTTCAGCCAATTAACATCTCAATCATTTAGGCTGGGTTGCACCAACTTAAGTTAAACTCTGTCTCAGGATCAAATAGAAATTGAATCTCGAGTTACTTTTAAAATTGTGTTGCATGATGTTATTATCTGTTGATTTTATTTAACTGCCTTGACAAATTTCGGTAATTGTTGAATTTTCAATGTGATTTGGGGTTAAAACCACCTCGTTTGACAGTTTTAAAGGACAAATCACATTTTGTACGCCAACTGCTCATTGGTTGAATTGTATCGGTCTCTAGAAAACGCGGGGTGTACCCTGGGCGCCAGGGTACCCAGCAGGGTACTTTCGGTGTATTTCCAGTTCAGTTTTGAAGGCCGATTGACGTTTCAGATTCGACCTAATCTAACCTAATCTAAATATAATGAACACGTCAGAAAAAAAATGTGTTAAAATTTTAGTCAGGTTAAATTAGGTAGAACTTAAAACGTCATTCAGCCATCAAAACTGAACTGGTAAGTACTCTGCAGGGTACCCTGCCACCCAGGGTATACCCCGCGTTTTCTAGACACCCCGATAAAATTCAACCAATGAGCCCAAGACTCACAAAATTTTTCGGTTGACAGTTGACACTTTGGTCAGTCAACTAACGTATAAAAATACGCTGTGCAACACACTTATATTTAACGGTAGGAATAAAATCTAAAATTATTTGATTCATGATTTCACAACAGTTGGTGCAACTCACCCTAAGTGAGCTCTTACGTATCACAGGGATTGACCATTTATTGGATTACGGAATTGGAGTTTGTCGTCTATTTGATCGTAAGTCAGGTCCCATTCCTGGGAGATGTCTGTGAATCCCCATTTGTGAAGAATTTCTGTAAACATCGCTCCATCTTGATGCGTTCCGAGTCTCTGTTGCAACAGTGGGTCATCAAAAATAAAATTGTTGAATATAATCGCTTTGCCTCTAGAGGAGTTATTCATGCTGTAGTTAAAAGTTAAGTTCTGTAAACATCTTAATGAAAAAAAAAAAACCAATTATAAGTTTGAAATTAATAGTAAAAGTTGGAATACTCACGATGATATTTCTATCGGCTGATTCGGTGTGACGTAATCACTCGAAGACGCTGCGTTAACTATATCAGTTAAGGTGGGAGTTGGTTCCTTAATCTTATCGGGTTTCTTCCTTTTAAAACAGGAAAACATTATAATGAAATTTATTAAATATACCTTAAGACAGGTGGTTTGGTATGAGCGGCCACTTGGGTCTGGTCAAAACGGTGCAACTCACTGATTGGTTGACAATATTCACTGGCGGGAAAATGACGTCAACGGATGGTGGGGAATCCCGTTGTATATAGAATTTACTTTTATTCCCTTTTATTTTAAATTACAGATAAAGAAAGTATTATATAATCTTAGCGACACTGAACCCATTTGTTAGCGACCTTACTTCATCCACGTGACTTATAGCGCGACTCCTATTGGTTGATTTAGAGGGTTTCAAATTTAGTGATTTTAAATTTAATATAATAATAAATAAAATTTAATATAATAATAAATTTAAAATGTAATCGAAGATTGTTGCTTATTTTTATAATATTTAACTTGACTAATATTAAAATTAATTTTTTTCTGTAAAATAAACAAGTTTAGTCAAAGAGGAGTGAAAACACGCAGATTGTTTCATCCCGCACAATTCCTCTATTGAACAAAACGATTCCTTACCCAAACCAATTTGTAAATTCACATCAGTTAATAAACTAATCAAATCAATATCACCCAAATTTTTTTGCGACAAGGCAACGTCGTACAACGAATTAATAAACCACGATCCAGAGTCGCAATTCCGGAATGAAAAATAACCTACAGAATCGAATTAAACATCAATAAAATCCAATTTACTCAATTGCAATAAATTACCATCAGCAGTTGAATACGAAACCAAAATGTCCGGATGATTATGTGGTCGTTGATAAATATCATCGTCAAAATACGGTTCTGCATCCTTCAAATCTCCGCTAGAATCCATTGCCGGCGAATTTCCAATGCCGAAGAAGTTCAGGAATTGGAACTTGTTAATGACGTCATCGACAACACTCTTCCATGTGTTACTAATCGTCGGAGTGACGTAGCCTCCCCTGTCTAGTTTATCACCACGACATGCCTGGATGAAAAACAACTTTGGTTTGTTTTTAAGGGTAGGACATTCGTCGTCGGTAAAATATTTCCAGAGTTTTGATGTAGAAAACTGTTGATCCGATGCAAATAAAGAATTGCGGTTTCCATGAGTAAAAATGGCGCAGACGAAGGCGTCGTTTTGGCTATGGTCGACACGTTTGGCCACTATAATAAAATGTGATTCCATTATTTAATATATAGTTGATCATGGTGTGACTTACTGATGTATAAATAATTCATTATCTGTCGGTAAGTGGCGTTTTGAAAAATGACTATATCCTTCGGTAGAAATCCCCATTTCATTAAAAGTTGATAGAAATCATCTTTGTCGATGTCACTTCCTTTTCTTATAGCCATGTCCGGAATGGAAAAGGAAACTTGGTTGAATATTAGTGCTTTTCCTCTTGAAATATAGTCCATTTTGTAGTTTAAACTCAACTCCAAATCCATCTTTTTGGTAAATATATAAATAAAAGCTATTGGAATGGTTTAATTATCTCGTTTTATCTGTTGATTAAGCAAAATGAATTTAAATGACGTCATTGATTATATGTATCAAAAAGGGCAATGAGGGTATAAACAACAATCAGTAAAGACAGATTACACGGGATAAGTCGTCCTGTCATTGTATTACACCTGGCGGTACCTACGTAGAATGAAAATGTGTAATTACAAAAGTTACGTATGAATTTGTTAAAATAATTTATTAGTAATAAATAAAAGTTATTAATTATTATTTAATCTCAAAATAATAGGAAGAGGGAAATCAAAGTGAATACAGAAATGATTAGATTAAATACAGAGAAAGATAAGAAAATTAAAATATTAAAATAAATAGAATTTAGAAAATTAGTCACAATTTATAATCGATAGTTAAAAGGAAAGAAAACTCGTTTGGTTAAAGTAGAATGGAAACAAGAAATTTGTTTCTTTCGATCAAATATTTTTTTACGTGGATGAGTTACATAAGATTCCATATCAATCGCAACTTGACGGTTGACAACTGTGAATAAATCGTGAATTTCAACTTGCTCCATGTCGGTCATCGTTCGTACAATCTCGGACAAAACTGTCACAAACCATGAACCGTGACTTGGTCGACGAAATGAGTAATAACCTAAAAATTGAACCAAGAATAACTAAATGAACGGAGAAACTTACGGAAACGCATGAAAACAATACACAAAATCACAACCCAAAAAACCTAACAATACTGTACATAAAGTATGATATATCATCACATTAAAAATTGATGCATTTTTTATGGGTAACTTGTGCAGTTCAAGAAAAATTTTTAAAATTTCTCATGTGTGTACAATGTATAGAACAAATGACATTAAGGAAATGGCGTCTCAAAGTTTCCATTTAATTCAATGGAAACGTTGAGACACCATTCCCCTAATGTTTGTTTACATTCGCGTTATATTTATTTTTTCTGTGGGTGTGATATTTTGTGCACTGTCCCTTGCAGCCACCGTAAATTCTAATAAAACATTTACCATCAGCAGTTGAATAAGCGACGAGAATATCAGAATCAGAATGGGGTGTTTGAAACACTTCCTTATCCTTACCAATCGCCAACGCATCGGTCGTTTCACTCTTTCCCTTCAACCACTCCATCGGTACCTGCTGGGGCGCACTCGAACGGCGGGGCGCAGAAAACTTGACTACGGGAGTGTGGTCGAACTCATTCTCACTGATAGCTCGATTTCGCGGCAGAATTTGTAAAGGCCGCTCCAAAAAACTCAGCTTCCGTCTGGGAGTTCTCGGTGGACTTTCTCCGACATACCAATTGGAAGGAATAGATTGAATACTACCGGTACTTCCATGTCTCGATACCGACGATTTGATTTCTGGTATCGGAGAAGAATCTATTTCCGTGTCCAAAATATCGGGAGATGGAGTCGTAGCGATTCCTTCTGATTTGGCAATTTCACGTAGGATTATTTTATCGGTTGATGAGATGACGAGAAATTCTTCATGTTGGGTGACTTCGATTGTGGGTTTTTCGAGATCTTCCAAAATGGGTTGGGAGTGACATTTTGGTGGGGTTTTGCCTTCGACTCCTGGGTCGAGTTTAGACCCGCGACATGCTTGGATGAGAAATAGTTTTGGTTTGCCACGAAGAGATGGACACTGCGTGTCGGTAAAGTGTTTCCACAGAGTTGATGTTGGGTAGAGGGAGTCCTGAGAGTAGATGGAATTGCGTTCGCCGTGTGTGAACACTGCGCAGACGAACATGTCGTAGTCTGTGTGATCGGTTTTATTGGCCACTAGAGGGAAAGAAAAGAGATTTAAATGTGCAACTTCCAGGGCGCGTCATCAAAATGGTGACAAACACATACACTACCTAGATCAGTTTGTACTTGAATTTTATAAAATCTATAACCACCCGACAAACATGGCCAACTGGCTTTGGAAGTCTCCTACGCGCATTGGGGATTTCTTATCGCCCAACCGTAGAATGAAATCATCATCATTCAGTTGGACGATGGAACCAGCACTCAAATGGCCCATACCTACTGCAGTTTTTGAGCATGTACCTATCGCCCAACCGTAGAGTGAAATCATTCTGCGTAAACAGTTTGCTGTAATCCAATACTACGGTTGGACGATGGGTCCAGCACACAAAATTGTGCGCAAGACACTTATCTATACTTATCGCCCAACTATAAGATAATCCCATATTGAATTTGTGACGCAACGATTACATGTCAAAAGTGGGAAAATTTCAAATTTCAAATAAAGTCTTACAGTCGTATAAATGATCTTCAATTCCTCTGAGTGTCAAATCAGTCTTGACGATGATATCTTGTGGTAAGAAACCCCATTTGATCAAAACTTCACGAAACATATCAACGTCGTTATGTGTTCCGTCTCTAGCACCCAGGTCTGGTATGGCAAACCGATAATGATTAAATATTATGGCTTTCCCTCTCCGTGGATGATCCATTCGATAATTCAACTCTAAATTGACGTTCATTTTAGGTCTCCAGCTGTCAAATGAAAAATGCTTGCATCAACACGTGTATTATAAACAGTTAAAAACAAAACTCATATCAATTATGTTTATCAAGATATTTATCATCACTATGATAACATATACGAAATAGACACTAAATTACACAATTTTTATTTTACTGGAAAAACCAGGAAAATAAAAACAAAAAAATTACTTTTCCCCTTTAAAACAAAACTTCCGTTAAACTTACATTTCTCGTAATGGAATTTCGTCACTCATCTTTGCTATGTCATTCAATATTGATCTGGGGAAAAAATGACGTCATTGAATGCAATTTTTTTCAGTAAAATTTGACTAACCTTAAGTTGAAATTGTGACGGCTTTATTGCAAATACTAATTTGTTAAAAAGTAAAAAAAAATTTAGTAAATTCGAAAAAGTTTGCGAGTCAATAAAATTTTCTCAAAAATTTCGTCTTTAAGTGTACTTTTAGATAGTAATTCAATAGAATTTGCATAATTTTTCAATGAAATCTGAAAAATTCTGAGCAAAATTTTCATACAAATCTCGAAAATTTGATTGAATTCCAAATGAAATTAAAAAATAAGCAAATATAAAAACTTACAATACCAGTTATTTCCTGTATATCACCCATGAAAAACTCGCACTCAAACTGTACAAGTCCAAACTTATTGCACACCAAAAAACTGATAAAATAAAAATGACGTTAAAAATTGATAAAATTCTGAAAAATAAAGTCATAATTAATTACAAAAACTCTTATTAATAGATAAATAAAAAACAATTGCAGTCAATCAATTATTTTTAATTCATTACGTGATCTACAGAAAAAGGACATTGACAAAGAGCGAGAAAATAAAAAATAAAAGAAAAATTACCGCGAATACTTTTAGCAATTAGAAAAAAAGCAAACCGTAACAAATTTCTCATAAAATTCTAAATTTCATATTTAAAAACAGTAAAACATGAAACTAGAATGTGCGTCATTTAGTTACTATGGCGAAAAAAAATATCAGTGACTTATTTAGTTTGGTGACTAGTTAAAATTACAAAGTGTTGAGAGGAAAATTATAAATAATTTTCAAATACTGATCAAATTGTATCAAGAGAGAGCAATTTAAATATATTTATAATTATTTTCCTCTCGTCTAATTATCACAAACTTTATATTTTTTAAGGTTTATCTCACATATTGCACATTTAAGCTAATTTTTTTCCATCTAAAATCTACAATTTTTTTTACACATAGAATAATTTAAAAAAAAGGAAGAATTAAATATTTTATAAATATATCATTATTATACTAATTAATAAAAAAAAAATTCATTCGGTCGAATTTTTTAATTACGGAATGATAAATTGTCCTAAAAAAATAATGAAAAAAGTTAATGATTTTTTCTACCTCTCAATACATTTCTTAATCCTTTGGTTTCATTTAAAATTTTAGGCGGAGCAAGACGAGAACGAGACCTCGATGAATTAGTCGTCGTTGACGCGTTCTCTTTGCTCATTGTACCACTAACTAACTCTGTTGTAGAGTATTTTTTAAGTTTGTCGTTACATTCAGTGTTTTTAGTTGTTGATAAGTCACCAGCACTGGCTGAATTGAGGCGTTCAAGTTTGGGTTTTTGCGTGTTCAGTGTTGATGGTGTCACCGTTGGGAGAGAGTTAAGAGACCGTGTCACGTTAGTTTGTCGAGTCAAATGTTTGGGCTAAAAAAAAATAAGTACAGTAATAATATGACTTTGGATGGCTGGTTCATATCTGTTCACGTCAGACTTTTCCGCAACTTACGCTTTAAATTGTTCAAAACAAGGTTAAAGTTCAAGTTCACAATGAGGTAACCAATAGGGATTATGCTATACAATTTGAGTGGCTAGTTCACATGTTTTCACACTAGACTTATACGTAACTTACAATTTGTCTCTTTCAAAACAGCAGTTTTCAAGTTCAACTCTGTTCACATTGAAGTAAATGGTGAATGATGGGACGTAAAACGTGATAAAGGTGTTAATTTTGCCTACTTCTAATATGAACACAGTTAAAAAGCTTAACTTTACTAATCAAGCAGTAAGCATCGAGTCTGATGTGAACACAAGCGAAAAACTTAATTGCAACTTATTGTTAAACGTTAAAAATCGTTTTGAAAAAACATTTCGCTCTATATGAAGGTACGATTTTTATCCCTTATATACTAATTAATTGCATTCATCCCCATTAATGTCACTTGTTGCAATTCAAAGCAAAGTTAAAATGACGCAAACAAATGCTGCATTATGGGTTGAAAAGTAAAGGATGCAACTTGAGTACCAGTCAGCTTCCGTCTTATGGGGTTGGAGCCCAATTTAGAAAAAAAACTGACCACCATGCGCCGTATAAATTCGGACATAACCGGTTCGATTAAAACTGTTATTTACGTGGATACGATCGGTCGATCTCAAATTCAGGCCTACTTTTACGATGTTAGCCTCGATGGCAGCGAATTACGCTGTAACCGAATGGGTAAACAAAGTGGTGGCCGTTATGAATTTGACACGTGAATAATTTAAGTAATCGAACCGATCATGTCCGACTTTGTCTATCCGACGCATCGTGGCCTCTTTTATCCCCAAATTACATTCTACAATGGGATACATTAACATTTAACCTAATGTCGCGAAACTTGAAATTTATATCAAATTAATCACCTTGTATGGTATTTTCGGTCGCATCTTATTCTTAGAACTGTAAAGACAATAAAAAATAATTTAAAGAAACAATTTCTAAGAATACTTGACACAACACTTAAAAATAGCAAAAAAAAGTCTTACACCATGAATCTACACCATTAGCAGCAACAAATAAATTAATTACAATTGTAAAAACTTATTTATAAACAAAAAAATATTCAAATACCCACCTTTCCAACCCTGAAGCTGCAGGGTCAATAGTTAAAAGTACATAAAATGAGTAATTACATGAAATGAGAAAAATAAATAAATATTACCTGACAGTTGTTCCAAAAGATGATTCCTCAAGTGTCTGAGACATGCTAGTTAGAGACAACCGAGGCTAAAACAACATAACAACATAACACCTTAATATATAACAAATCTACTCTAAATTGCAGGCAAAATTAAAATAAAAACCAAAACATTCTCTCTACGGTAGCTCATTCATCACAACTCACTTTGTCCGTTTGTGTCGCTGCATTTGCTGTGTCTTTTTGAGGTGACATCACTGGATTTGATGCTGTATATTTGGTCTAGAAAGGAAATTTTAAAACTAGGGTTTAACCCGTCACTAACATCTTTGCACAAATATCATTTGAATATTAACATCTTTGTGTAAATGTCCTCTGATAAACATTTACAACACTTTTGTAAAATATTTGCATCACTTTAGATATATTCAAAAAAACGGGAGAAATATAGAAATCAACTTCTCCCTACCCGATCTATCAAATCTCACTAACCAAATTGGCCAAATTTATTTATTCATACTATTGTGATCTTTCATTGTTAGTATCGAATTTTAACGTTATTAAAACATTGGCGCTGTGATCAGTGGCAGGTCTCTAATTGCAAAGTGAAGGAGGGCCCACGAATTTCAACGTTGTAGAAATATTGGCGCTGTAATCAGTAGCGGGCCCTCGAATTTCAACGTTGTTGGCGCTGTGATCAGCGGCAGGTCCAAAATTGCAAAGCAACACGACCTCTGGTGTCATTAATTTCGGCTGCGAATAGCAGACGACGCGAGCGACTTTCACTTTTTTTTTTTTAACTATTTTAAACTCAGAACTCGTAAAATTCAGGTACACACCCTCTGTATATAAGCTACCAGCGTGGAGGGTCACTTGTTTTTTTTCATGCATCGATTGACACACATGCACACACTTCGTTTTATTATAGGTTATAATAAAATTTACTTACCATCTGTTGTTGTAAGAGATGGATAGTTCTATCTTTCTCATCTAATTGCTGTTGAAGAAAAACCACCTGGCGGCGAAGATCCGAATTTTCCTGTTATTATATAATAAAATATAAATGTCACAACACAAGTGAAATAGTAGGATGTAGTTAACCTGAGTAATTTCTTCATTCGTATCGACACCACGAGGGGGATCTGAGTGCGCTAAGCTGTGAAATAATCCGTTCTGCTCAGAATAAAACAAAAGAATGAGTCTCAAAACAAAAAAAGTAGTCATAGGTTAATTACCTTCAGCATGGAATGACATTCAAACGGGTTCAATGTTTCAGACTGGAAAGGAAAAAAAATGATTAAAGTTGAAAAATGAAAATAAACAAAGATTGAGATATTAGTGAGTTTGCACACTGGTACTTTGTAGTAAGATTTGTTCTGTCGATTGCTAGCAAATGAACAAATTGAAGTCACTCTTTTTCTGACTGTTATACACGTAGAGAAAAAGAGGTGTCTTTTGAGCTTGTCCTTTATGCCGTTACGTTACGATTATAAGACGTAAAAGTACCTATGTGCAAACTCACTAAAGCTGTACACCATTAAGTTATACTACATCAAGTCTAGTGTGAACAAGTGTGAGCCTACCTTTACGTTATGGCTCCATTCAATCAACATTTGGGAGTTATAAAGGTCGCTTATAAAGATTTAACTTATTGACCTTGTAAAGGTGGGTTCACACCAGACGAAACTTGACTTACGTCTGTTCAAACATAAAACTGCCGTTTGAAGCAAGAACTATGTTGCTGAACACATTTTACGTAAACCAATTAAATCAAATTTTGTGCACTGGTTGGGTCACCAATAGAAATTCGGGGGTGTAAAATGGCCACCCATTGTCAACTTTTGCTGCACTCAACAAGAGAATGAATTTCATTGGTTGGACAAATTATAGTGTTCAAGTAATTATTTTTTTAGGAGAATTGTAAATCAATAAATGAAAAGGTCAGAGTATTATGGTCGGGTTACTGCCCCTTTAAGCAACCAGTTACTTATAAATATAAATTAAGCAATAAAATATAAGGAACTACGGTTGCCTGGTATAGACATTCTTTAAAAATTTTGTCAACCTCTTGAATCACTCGTTTCAACTTGAGCAACATTGTTTTCATGTTGGTTACGTCCTGACTTAACAACCGATACGAAGACGGATCGATTACAACGCCACCATCTTCAACTTCGGCTGCACTCATCTGTTTGGGAGGTCGCAACACCCTCGTCTCACCGGTTGTCGGTGTGTCAGGACTGGATGCTGCTCGCATTCGTCTCGATCGAGACCGTGATGACGCACTAAATTAACAAAATCAATTAATAAACAATTAAAAAATAATTAATCATTAAACCTTTCATTTTCAGTTATAGGTGTAGGGACATAAACTTTGTACAACATTTTCTAAGCTGCGTCTGGTTCTCGTTTCCTCATTCAATCGAATCGACAAAAACAAAAAAAAAACAAATTTTTTTTTCTTTTTCCTCGATTGCGTGGTGATTGGAGGAGTCGGTTACCTTCCGGCAGCTGTTGCCAAATAGGTAAGAACGAGTGAGCGCGTTTGACCTCAACACACACTCGTTCCACCTGGTGGCGCATTACCACAAGAGGAGTGGTAATAAGAGCAAAAAATAAATTTTTTTTTTTTCATTTTCAGTTCCAGAAATTTTTCAAGAACTTTCAAAATGTTTTAATTCTAACAACGGTTTACTTAATTACCCATCTTTATTGACGTGCGTTTCCACCAGATTATTCCACTCATCGATAAGTTGAAGCGGTGACGAGTCGTGTTGCTGCACTCGCAAACTCTTGGACCTGTGTCTGCAATGTTCTTTGCTTTTCATGTTGTCCGAGTTTTGTTCGCACTCTTCGCAACTTAACCTGTAAACGAGGTCAATTTAAACTTATAACTAACTCTTGAAAGGCCAACGCATTTTCATTATCGTTAACTTTTCATTTTTTTTTTATAAAAAATGAACAAAAGGTCGTTTAGTTATCATTTTTTTTGTTCTTATCATCTGAGATAATCGGTTGAGCAAAGTCAAGCTTCTTTGTGCGCTTTTATGCATCACTAGTCAAGTTTGCGCTTTAAAATAATTTGGTCTAATTACTTTTGACCTGAAACCAAAGCAAATGAAAAACTGAAATTGAATCTTTTTCGTGCTTAGTACGACAAAAAATAATGTCAACCAATTCAAAAATTATATTTTTATAATCAATAAGAATCGACTACAAAACAATCTAAAATCAACTTATGAATCGATTATAATTTAACAAAATACTAACGATTATTTAAAAAAATAACTTTTTGTTGTGAAGAATGTTTCATTTCGATACTTAAAAATCGACTAGTAAAAAACGATTTTAAAAGAAACGATTTTGTAATTTAATGCTTGATATATTTCTGTATCACTTTCAGATAAACTCAAAAAAATCGACTAAAAATTCGATATTTGTATTCGTAAATTATAACAATATTAAATGAAACCGACTACTCATACCTGCGACTTAAATTTTCGACTAGTGTAGTATCTTCGCCTTGATCAAAATCCAACATGAGATCATTGGAGCCAATACTGGATGAGGAGGACAAAGTATCCAAAGATCCACTTCGGAATACTGCCATTCCTTCATTCCCCCCATCTGAAATTTAAAAAAAAAAATAAAATAAAATAATAATAACACATTGTAACTCGTTTCCCACAACACAAAATAGAATCCTTCACTAAACAGATGTTGCAAGTATGCACCTTGAAATTCCCGCTCTGTAATTTCTTTTCCTACTATAATTATTTTCCACCATGACTAAAAAAAAAAATTCAAAGATGTTTGTCTTATAAATTTAACTTATTTGCTTTTTTCATTTTTCTCTCAAGGTTCAGTTGGATAAAAATGAGAGGAAGAGGGAAAAAAATTAATGATCAAAACAAAAACATTAACACGAGGGAAACCGTGTGAGTCATACAGTTTAAATAAAGAATTGCTGAGAGAATGGTAACCGTCTGATTTGCGCGCCCTCTGGTTCTCATTTTTTGCAACTCTCTGCAAACCCACATAATCTATCTAGAATGTATATGCAAGCTCAACTACATTAATTACTTACATTTTTTCATCATTTAAACAAAGTGAAATTAGATACGTTCAATTTCTAAAAATAAAATTGATTTCTTATAGCACTTTACTTTTCAAAGTCATGACATAAAATACGTCACACCCGCCTGTCAAAAGTGACTTTTATCCTTCGAAATTGAACGCACCTACTGAATCTTACCCTCGGCAAATGGATCTTGATCCCGGCTTCCATAGTACTCTCTCGACTGCAAATACCCGGCTTCTTGACATTGAATCAATTGTGGCTGATCACAAATCTCGTCATCAATCAAAAAAGTATCTCTCTCCGATGGAGGACTCATTGCATCCATTTCCACTGGACTCTCTCCGCCTTTCTTGATAACATCTTCCTTCTTTTCTTTACATACAACACTCTTAACCACTTCATTTGTACAAGTCTTTTCCTCTTTTACATCAGCAAAATCATCTTCTTCATTAAACCTAGATGCAATTTTCTTAACTAAATCAACAGCTTTGATAACCCTAATAGTCCCCGGTCTCTTTTTGTCACGTGTAAGACTATTACTATCACAAGCCAACTCTGAAACTTCTCCTAACGTCTCATTATCGCCATCTTTCTTCTCACTTTCACTATTGCCCAATCCTGAATCAAAGATTTCTTCATCGGGTAAAGTATCAGAAGAGATGTTCATCGCTTCAACATCATCAAATTTAGCCAGTGGGGCCCGGTCAAGTTTTTTCTCTTCTACTTTCATTAACTTGGGTAAACCGGTCGAACCGGTCACTCTACTTGGTGGTTTGATTCCACTATTGAAAGTTGCTATTCGACTTCCGCCACTCTTGGGTCTAGTCAGCGGTGCCGTCTCTCTTACAACTGTAATTTTTGCCGTATGAGGGCGCGGTCTCAATTCAGGAGAGTTCTCTTGGCTTCTTCGTTTCACTATTTGTTGTTGATTGTTGTTTTTGACTTGTTTTAATCCGTTGACGGTTGGTGGTTTTGCGCATTTTTCTATTATGTTGTTTGAGTTTGTGTCCGGTAGGGAAGAGTTGGATGAGTCCAGTTCTTCGCTACTGCCCAAACTGTTGGTCGATACGCTTTTGAAACCGAAACGTGGAATGTGCGAGAGTTTGTTGTTGGCGTGGTGTCGTGGAGATGTTCGTTGTTGTTGTTGTTGCTGCTGCTGTTGTTGTTGTTGTTGTGGGTTGTTGGCGTTGACGTTTGCTATTTTTGTTTCATAGTTGTTGACCATTTCTTGTGTGCGGTCTTGAGTGAGAGATTTGAGTGTTGTTGGTACTCTTTTCTTGTTAAAGCCAAAGGATGAAGTGCTGCCTCTGGTGTATGGACATACGCGATTTTTGTCTGGGTTTGTGTTGGCCATGTCAACAATGGTGTATTGGTGTCGGTGGTTCGTTTTACAAGAGTAACACGAGCCCATTCGCGGGGACAGTGGCACCCGAGTTCCTAGAATGGACAGTGAAAAATTAAATACATAAAGATAGTAAAACTCTTCTCCTAAAATTAAGTTTAATCATGCTCTAGTTAACTGTGACAATATTTTACATAACTATATTAATTAATGCACTTTGCTCAGATCTAACTGTCTCAGTGCAAAGCATTTGGAAAGTTACATAAAGACAGTTAATTGTAACAATATATATAGTTTAAAAGTTCTTTTCACTTTAACAATGTCAGTTGATATTCTACAGTTAATGCTCAAGTTAACTAGCGATATATAGATGTGTTAAATGACAAAATTCAAAACCATTGTCACAGCTAACTCTCATTATTGTAACAACTCAATTAAAAGGAACATTACCCCATAAAAAGACTTAAAAAAATAATCTTTTTCCCCCTTAAAGACTAAAATAGGAAACGTGAGAAATAGATCAGGGATACAAGCATCAAAACAAGTGCATTAATGAAAGAAGGAAAAGAAAAGTTATCAGATCGTTACAGAATAAAAAGAATTTTAAAAATGAGATCAAATCTCATGCAGTCATCACTTAAAAGAATAATTTAAAAAAATCTAAACATATATTCTAGATTAAAATACCTCATCATGGAAGGTGGCAACACACACTACAAACCACCACCAATTTATTTTTTTTCACACTTAGTTTTTTTTTATTTGAGGAGAACAGGAAGAACAAACACAAGTGCAAAGATGTGAAGATGTTAGTAGAATTCTTGAATCCAAATCAGTCGACCCTTGACAAAAAAAAAAATGAAATAAATTAAGTTATATTTACACATTGAAAAAAGTAATAAAAATTCAAATATAACTTTTTGACATTTAATTACTTATTCATAAAATAAATCACTTCCTGCATTTTTTAACACTAGGGGATTACTTAAATTATCTTCAACTTGGATGGGAGCAAAAACTCTTTCAAGTAGACACTAGTACATTCAAATTTGACCCTAAATAAATATTAATATACGTTTTAAGGTAAGGTGCATCAATATTGGTTCAATATTTTTATTCCTCGACATATTGACATTTATTTCCGCCAGGTGGTGTCAGTGCACCATAAATTGGTGGATTAGTTAAGTTTCAAGAGATCAAAATTAGGCTAATCATCATGTTCTTGTTCTTAAGTAGAAGTTATTGAGATTCAACCAACATTGAAACATCCTAAGCTCAGTTCAGTGCACCCTCTAGTGATTGATTCATATGATCAAACCTTTGCAAATAAATATTGATGTGATCTGCATCCTATTAAACCCTGAAAAATATTTAAATCAAACAAGTTAAAATAATTATTTTACAAATATTTTATACTTAGGGTCAAATTTAACTTACCTAATCGTGTCCACTTAACCTCAAAACCTATAATCACACCTACAAGTATTACAATTAATTACAAATATGTAATTTAATCTTGTAAATGAGGTTACTAAATACTTAATTTTAATTTTTCTAATGCATAGTTATAATAATTAACAATTTATACTATTTATACGTGAATTCTAAATTATGTACCGGATTATCAAATCGCTAAGATTTTTACTTGGTTTTTCACCCAAGTGAAGATAAAATAAAGACAGTCGCTGCCCCTGCAAAGTGGCTTGACGCAAAGCTCGCCCGATGACGTGATTAAAAAAACAATCCCACAGCCATTGTTTAATTTCCTCTACTCACCTCGACTGTCACATAAACATCAAGGAACTGTAAAATAACCGTCAAACTTGTCCGATCACTTGAAATATTATGGAAATAACGTCAAACATATCGAAACGTCGTCTCGGAACAAGCGGCAGCCATCATGCGCATGAATTGGGCTAAATAGCACACACCTGCGCATACGGCTCATGCGTTATTCCTATGACGTCACCGCATTACATAAACATTTAAGAAACGTCATTCCTAATCCAAAAAACCGATTGGGTGATGTTTATTGGGTGACGTATTAAATATTTAATAATTTGAAAATTGCCCAATAGATGGCGGGTCTTGTCTACATTTATTGACTTTTAACGCTACTGGTAGGAGATGAAGTGACGTCATATACGGGTATTGGAGGGAAAGGGCGGGGTCCATTGTCTGAGCTATGCAGGGAAGGTGTCCCGAATGGAAACGACATTTGTTTATCAGTGAAGACCGGCGACATGGAGTTAGTTGGCCAAGATCCATTTGGCGAGCGACCACAAGTGATGAAATGGTGAAACAAGGTTGGGGGAAATGTTCTCAGGCGACTCTGCTATTGTTGAAGCTGACGCCATCGTACCTCGGCGGACCGGGGAAATTGAAGAGGATGGAATGATAGAGATGAGAGATTTAACGGGATGGAGAGAAAAACAAGAGACGCAACAGCCACCAGAATTGGAAACGCCGATTCAAGGTTATGAGCGCCATCTGACATGGATTTTTAATAACTTTTAAATTTTTTTTTCTTTTAGAGGAAATCAAAGAATTACCGGAAATTCTTATTGGCCAATTGATACTATCAGATGATGAAGAAGATGATACGACCAATACGACAACTGATGACAGTTTTATGTGTGATTCTTCTGGTAAATTCGTTTGCCCTAGTGGCGGTTTTGTTAACTAATTGCATTAACAATGTTTGGTCACGTATTATTGTTTTGTTATTTTTAAAACGATGGGCGGTTGAGTAAGGCCCGTTTTATTTGACCCCCTTCCCCGATTTTGTCTTATTTCCATGTTTTGCTTCAAGATAATTCTTGGGCGTCCATCAATATCAACGCAGATGGCAGCATAAACGTGGATTTATCGGACGGCGAGACCGACGACATTGAAGACTTTATTTCACTCTTGTCCGAGTCGTCGACGTCAGCCAATATGACCAGTTCCGGTTTAAAATTTATTTCCATTCAATTGAGTTCTTATTAATTTTCTTCTTCTTTTAGCTTTTCCAATTGATGAAACAACAAGATGTATCTACGAGTCGTCTTTGCGTGTAATGGCGAATGATAACGAGAGACCCGTTGTATTCACACCAATAAGAGGTTGTTCACCTATTTCTTTCGTTCTTTTATTTCTTGTTAAAAGTAAAATACAATTAATGTCTTTATTGTTCTTCTTCTTTTATAGATTTTTCTGGAAGTTTCTCAGACATTCACCAATGTACAAAACTCGTGCCAAATGATCTTCACTTGCCCAACCCAGAAAACCCGCTACGACCATCAACCCCTTTCCGTCCAAAACCTATAAACCCATCAAAGGGCAGTGCATCACCACCACAGGTGTCCGTCCTGAAAATAAGCAAAGGCCGGCGACACTCGCAAGAAATAGACGAAGAAAGCCGGTTACGCGGCGGTGCTACCATCGTGGCCAAATTACCACAATCTCGCTGTTTGGACAGCGGAAGTTCCCGTAGAGTTGAACACCATTCACGTAATAGAAGACAAGATACAATGACCAAATGCTCTAGTGACGTTGCCTCACTATCAACCACATCTACACCCAGACCGCACATCTTAAGTCTGGGAAACCATCGAGTCAGAAGTATCAGCAACAGCAGTGGTCAAAGTAGCTCAGAAAAGAACTGCTGCCCTTACCACATCCGGGTACGGAAACGCTCAGTCACCAGCGAATCCAACGGTCAAGAATCAGAGTTATTGGTATCAGCACCCAGATGTCGCTGCACTGACCCAGGTAGCAGGCGACGGAACCTGCACTCAGCAGCGTCTGCTCATTCTTCAATGCCGTCTAGAAAACCGCCTACGTCAGCAAGACACCCAAAGAAGGCCCTTTCTATAGAAGATGCTATCATACAACTATCAAAACGTTCGGCCTCACCTCCATCAGATTACACAGCATCTTCGAGCAGTTCGTCAAACCACAAAAAGTTGGTTCACCGGACGATGAGTGCTAATCGCATAACCGACGAACTGAGAGCTAAATTGGGCCTTTCGCCACCACTTAAGCCACCAACACCAACAACTAAACCCAATTATTTGTTGCCATATAACAGGTCTGGGTCATATGAGAGAATTAATAATGGACATGCGATTGGTACACAGACGTTGGCGACAACACCTGCACGCTGTTTCTCAGATAGTCATGTGGGTTCCGTGTCCAAGAGTAATTTCCGTTGTAGCAGGTGTTGTCATCACTGTCCGGTAGAGGAAGTCGTTTTTACATGTGATACATGCAATGAAGTCCAAAGGACAAAGAACGCTTTTGTTTTGGAGATTTTCGCCGATCGGGCACAAGAGGGCGAAGAACCGAATGGAGAACATACGACTTGTTATGGGGTTCGAGTTGGCGCTGGTTTACTACCTGTTGTTGTCATGTTTGTATCACTTATTATATGCTCAGTCGTGTTGCTTTCGGATTCGGTTATGTCCAGCATTTGTGGGCATTACTGTGGTGGTGGTTCAACGCGTGCACCAACCACTCAAAGAAATTCTGTATGGGGTTGGTTGGATCGTTATTGAGTTTTCCTCTTCTTCTTTAAGGAAAATCTTTTTTATATATACATACTTATATGTAAAAATTGTTGGCAAGTTTGTTTTTTTTTCATTTTGTAAAAATAGTGTGGGTTTTTTCTTTTGCTTATTCTTTTTTAATAGAGTTGGGGGTCTTGTTAAAATTGAATGAAAAAATTGTTTTTAACTCAAATAGATCTCAATAAAAATGACAATCTTTTGAATACTTAAAATCTCTTGTATTATTATTATTGTGACATAACAAATGTGTATTTATTGGTAAGTATGTGACAAGCAAAACTGGATATAAGGTTTGTATGATACTTGAAAGTCAATATATGAATTCATATTAGGATTGGCCGGAAAAGTTGGATATGTTTAGTGATTCGAGTTTGGGGTCCGAGGTTTTTGTCGGTGTCTGGTCTACGCTGTTTGCTTTATGTTTGGTGTTTGACTTGTTCTCGCCGGTCAAAGTCAATATATCGTTTAGTTGTTCTACTTGAATTTCATTGGTCCATTTATTGATCGGACAATTTCAAAATTGTTGTCGTGCCTTTAAGAAAAAATGTTAATTAGTTATAGTTAAGACATTGTCCTTGTCTTAATTATGCCATAGCGGAATTCCAAATATTTAATTTGTTGTGCTTACTCATTAATCACATTGTCTTGTTTTTGAGAATCGTGCATGAGAACGAGACCAAAATCAGAGCAGAAATTTCTCCCTTTCTGATCATCCAATTGTCTGGCTGATGACCTTATTTTCTACTAAAAGGTTTCTCATTTTTCTCATTCTCAATGCGGGATCATCAAATTCAGAGATTCACACAAGAACAAAAAAAAGTGGTTTAGTTTTGTTTCTTTTTATCATCTCATCATTTCTTACTTCCTGTTTGGGATGAATGTAAAAAAAAAAAAAATGTTTTACAAATTTTTTTTCAAAAAAGGAAGTTTTCTTTACCCTTGGCAGTCAAGGCACTTCTCGTTTGTTTTATTATTAAACTGTTTTTTTAAAGAGATTAATTGTGTCAATTTTTTATTTTTTAGTTGGCAAGTAGATCAAGTTTGGAGAAATTGTTTTTAAAGGAGAGCAAAGAGTGGAAAACGTTATACTGGTATAATATTATTTCCGGTAAACATTGGTCAGTTTGTACCTTACACTTTAGAATGTTGTGGACGATATAATTATTAGAAAGTTGTATTTTATGTTAAAATTATAATTGTACCGTTACAAGTTGAAAGGTTGAAATATAAAATTATAAAATTAAAAATAACAAGTTTTTAATTTATTAGAGCTCAACTTTGATTTCTTAGTTAAAAAAGACTTTTTCCTTCCGCCTATTATTTGTTTGGAGGTCAATCAAAAATCTTTTTGCCGCCTTTCGCCTACGGAAGTATGAGTGGCCCAAATAGTAAGAAATTACCTGAGGCTATCAGCTGCTTCAACGTCGACGCCCCAGCGTCACGCGTGTCCCAATTCAATCTCATTCAGGCCATAGATGCTTTACTGGCCACTCACACAGCCACAACCAACGTGTGCACAGGTAAAATTCATTTCTTGTAAAAAAATTGAAATTTTCACAAAATTACATTTTTTTTTTCTCTTTGGGAATAATTTTATTTTTCCAAAAAAAAAAAAAAAAAAAAGAAAAGAAAAAGAAAAGAAAAAGATTTTTTTTTTTTTCTAAGGTTGAAAAATCGGGCACTGGCAAATGTTCCAGGTGAATCGCCAGTGAACTTTATTCTAACTTAAGCTTGACCATTTGGGATAAATCATTTGTCAACATTTTTTATGGGGTTAAAATTATCTGTTCTAAAAATATCTTAGTCACGTATTTGTTAGGGATAAAAGAAAATAATTGACATTTTGTTTAATTTGTAGTATGATGTGGGTCACACGAGATCTATTATTTTGCACACTCCATTTTGCAGTTAAATTCCTTTTATTTGTTCGTATTCAGTTTCGCTTGGTCATTTTGATCGGGATAATGATCCCAGAGACATACGGTGCCATCAACCTTCTTTTTTTTTTTTTTTTTCTCTTTTTTAAAAACTTCTTCTACCCAGGGCAATTTGATAAAGTTTTGCTTGAAAATAACAGATATTTACACAAGACTTATTTTTTTTTTTCGTCTTCTATTCGAGGAAGTAATTGGAGTCACACACCATTTCATTCTATTTTCAAAATGTCGGCGACAATAACGCTCCCAAAAAGTAATGATTAAGGAAGTAAATAACTGACTAATTAAAATGAATCAAATCAACCCAGAAAAAGGGCAACACCTGACCTTCAAAATCAGAATCAAATTCCTTTAGAAATTGTAATCAATACAAAAATGTGATCATATCAATTCTAACCTCATATTAAATGACCTCATCAACCTGATACCCAACATTCTCATTGCAGAGACACTCAGATGCACAATGCATCATTTGCCAACAACATCAACTCAATTTGATTGATTGAAGAATCCTTACAAAATGATAGTCCTTACAGTTATATCTTATATACTTTTTACCATCACTCTGTGCACTGCTCAAGGTAAGATCACTTTTTTTTTACATTTTTACTATTAAACGAGATTTCTACTTTTAAATACAAATTATAACTCTTATACATATCTATAGATTCAAATTCTATAACTTATTTTCTAATTACTTACTTATCGAAATCCAGTTTGTTTCAATATTAGATAAAACGAATTTCATATTTTCAAATTTTGTAATTTTAAGTACCTCTAACTTATTTTCTAACTATTTACTTATTTAAATCCAGTTTGTCAATCCTTTATTGATCATCCTTGAGAGTTCAGGTTTTTTTTTTTTTTTTATTTATTTGGTGTATCATCAAATTGTATCACTACAAGGACGGTATTTAGAACTGTGAAACCACTTTTCCGTGATAGAGGGGAAATTATTGTGTTGGATTTAAAGTGCATTTGCCTTCAAAGTGTCAAGTCGTTAAACAGTTGGAATTTTTCTGTTGGGTTAATTAAGTTTTCTTTTGTTTATGTGCAGTTGGGAGGAGAAGGAGAATTATTGGAGTGGAAATTTTGATTAGGTTTTGTGAGGGATGAAAACATTTTTCTTTGGGCCTTGGCTTCTTGTTTGGTCAAGGATTTTATAGATGGGGTTTGGTTTAAGTGGACGCCCAGGATAAATGACAAAGGTATTGGAAATTTAAATTTTCAAGGAAGTTCAAATTAACACTATTTTTGAAACTTACGGAAGCTTGTAGGTACTATTCGCAATGTGAACACAGTTTGGCACTACAAAAGATGAAAACAAAAAGATTTCCGTAGAATTGTCTCAAAAATCTTTACCCTAAAAACAACAATTTTTGGAGGCTTGTAGGTACCATTCATTTGGTTTGGTTCATACTTTGTTCACATTGAAGTAATGCAGAAATAAAAGTAAGGTAGCAACTTTGTATCGGCACCTACAGAGCTCCGTAGAATAATTTCAATTGCCTCAAACCAACCTTGGCCCTTTCAATCCTTTAGCCAAGGTCCCTAAAATTCACCCGCCCAAACACAATGTGTAAAAAGAATAAATCCAGAAAGCAAACAACATCTTCTCCACCTACACACTCTCTCTCTACGGAATGTCAAGTGGGTCAGTTTGG
>JAQGAS010000805.1:0-33501 GCA_034686365.1 Pachymerium ferrugineum | reverse complement strand
AGCGTACAAGACCCCCACAACCGACGCCTACTGACTGCAAAACGCAAACAATCACAAATCAAATGTTTTACAGAGAGCTATCGGAAGAAGAAGAAGAAGAAACTACTGACCAGAGTTGTGGGTAAATTAATTGAAATTAGCATAAATCTCATCTTTCTTCTAATTAAAATATGTTTAGATTTCCTAATTTAGGTTACACTTGTTACATAAATGTCAATTTGCAGAGTCTTATGGCTCTGCCTAGTATAACTTTAAGATTACAAACGAAACAAAGGAAAGAATTAGCAAGGTACTCTTATCTTATTAAAAGCATAAAATTACAAAAAAAAAATTCTTTTAGGCTTTTCGTTATATTACACAAAGGAAGGCTTTCTCTCGAAACACAAAATAAAAGAGATTTGTTTAGTAAGTTCAAAAAAGAAGTAGACAGGCTTACACTCTAAATACCGATGTGTTACACTAACAAAATTTACATTTAAATCAACCAAATTTTGGTTACAACAACAAAGTTTTGAGTTACGTTAACTAAACTTTGGTTGCTTTAAATGTAAATTTTGTTGCTGCAACACATCGGTTGAATATCATTTTTTAAAATTTTACCATTATCATCTTTACTGCTGTTGACGGTTAAAAATAAACTAATCAATGACAATTTCTTTGGGAATTATTTTTAAATTGAATTGCTTATCTATAGCATTATTTACTGTCAAGATGATGTTTTTTTTGTATTTTTCTTTGTGTGCTGTTATGACTATTTATTTATAAAGGGGATGTCCCACATCATTTAATTTCGAACTGCACTGATTGGGGATTATTACCCGCTCAGGGTTCGTATCCATGTCCAACTTGTGGCAACAAAAAAAGAAGAAGAAGAAAAATAAGGCTTAACGCCGCCAGCGACAGCTAGGGTCATACGCGGCGAAAGAAAGAAAGAAAGAAAGAAAGAAAGAAAGAAATAGAGCTTAACGGCGAAAGAAGAAGAAGAAGAAGAAGAAGAATAAGGCTTAACGCCGCCAGCGACAGTTTTAATGAGATCCTCTTTTAAAGGACAATCCTTGCACCACCAAAGAATTGCAAATTTTGCAAAATCATTTTAGCCTACATTTTCGGCAAAGCAAAAAAGAAGAAGAATGAGATTTTACACCGTAAGCGACAGCTAAAGTCATGCGCGGCAGGAAAACACTAAGCTACAAAGCAAATGCAAAAACTAGAACGATGGTCAAACGGCAGTGGATCGGTGAAGTCTTTTCCAATTTGGAAACAGGACTAAGCGACAGTGTTTGCCATCAGCAGTTGTAACCACAAGGTTGTTCAGGCAAATTTTGAAACCGAATAGGCTTGCCCGCGTGATTAATGTCACAGCCATCGTGTATGACGAAAACATTCGAATGATGACCGAGGGAGAGTTGTACATTTATCAAAGAAGTTTGACTTGGAGGAAGAAAGAAGAAGTAGTAGTAATAGTTAAAGGGACACTCAACCCATCAGACAAGTTGGGTTTAAATAAGAGATTGCATTCGTCTAAATACGTATGCACATAACTAGACGAATGCTATCTATTATTTAAACCCAACTTGTCCCATGGGTTGATTGTCCCTTTAAGAGTGCTTACTTAATTCGGAAAATTTCTGATTCTAGGCAAAAAGATACACTCAATTAATTTGTAAAAGAAATACCATTGAAATTACACTTAGATTAATTGCAAGCACACATAGAAAAATTAGGATAAGACCGTCATCCTGTAACCACATTGTTACGGTTGGAGTTACCGGCGCAAAAGAATTTTTGAAATCATTAGGAACGGCAGCAGGAAGTAAAGTAGTTGATAAAATTATTCCTGAGAGTGAAGAATACATCATGGTAAAGTTGCCCAAAAAATTTGAAGGAAAGTTATTAATGGCAGTTGATCAAACTGGACAATATGAATTTTTTTCGGAAGAAGAAGAAGAAGGAGAAGAAGAATAAGGCTTAATCCTCAGACAAGTTGGGTTTAAATAAGAGATTGCATGCTATCTTTTATTTAAACCAAACTTGTCCCATGGGTTGATTGTCCCTTTAAGAGAAGTAACAGTTTCTAATGGTTAAAAGCTGTAGGATAACCTTACAAAAATAAAATGATAACATGTCACCACATCCTTCAGTTTGTAAAAAGTGGTGAAAATTACATTAAAATTAAAATTATGAAAGCTGTTGGATTTGTAATTCACTGCAACCTTGCATTGTTTGCATGGTAATGCAGTAGAATTTTACAAGAAGAAGAAGAAGAAGAAAAATAAGGCTTAAGAATTTTACAAAACTACATTAAATACAATACATTAAATACAATTGTATTTAATGTCATGTCATGCGGGCGAGTAAAACGCCGAATCGGTGAGGAAGAAGAAGAAGAAAAATAATAAAGGAGGTCCCTCGGTCTCCTGAAAAAAGTCGAGGCAGAAACAAAGACATCAACCTAACCAGGTCTTCATCACACTCTCGTTCTTCCTCTGAGAAGCGAGGGTATGAGATAAAAAAGAGGTTCACCACCATCAACTCCTTCCTTTCCATTTCTCACGCGCCGGTGTTGTTGATGATGATGAGGATGATGATGATGAAGATAGTGATGGTCCAGTTTTGAACCAAGCATGTCCAACAGGGGTGCGTCGTTAAGATGGCAGCCGTCGATTAGAAAAGCGACGAGACCTCACCACGCACAAGTGCGTGCGTCGAATCACAACAGCTGATGTGCGCACTCGATAGGTGTCGGATTCGTGGCTTAGATAAGAAGTGACGTTACTGATGGATGTTGGGGTATAGAAAGAAAAATTGTTGATATATATAAAAACATTTTGGGTTTGGGTTGGACCAACACTTTATTATTTGCTCCTTTTTCAGCTAAAGATTAATGGGATTCAAGGACTTGAATGGTTCAAAACTGACCATCACTATCATCATCATCATCATCATCAACATCAACACCAGATGATTCGCTCAAGTCGCTACAAAATCCCGAGTAAGGGTTAGTTTCATTGAAATTTTCACTGTGTGTTACATTTTTAATGACCCTGACCTACAATTAATAATTCATTTATGAACTACTTTCAGATCAATGAAGTGAATTTAACTTATTCCATTTCCATCCCGTCACTCCATCTGGTGCACGACTACAAATATGTCATTTTTAAAACTAATAGCTAAAAGAAAGAGGTAAAGCTTAAATACTAGAATGAAAGGCGGCTTAACGTCGCCAGCGGCTGCCAGGGCCATACGCGACGGAATAAAAAAGTAGTAAGTAATATTACAAAAGAAAGAAAATGTGCCTTAAATGTCACCAGCGGCTACCAGGGAGAAGACAGAAAGGAAGAAGAAAGCTTAACGCAGCGACATCACAACTCAGGCCCGCCCAAAAGTTGAGATGAAGTGACAGTCTGAAGCCAATATAAATTGCCACAATTAAGTTTGACATTTTGACCCACAAGTATTTTCAATATTATGTTTTGCCTCGCTACTTTTTTGTGGGCAAGTTTTAAATAAAAGCCAGAAAATTGGTCACTGTTTGACCAGCGGCAGTCATGCGCGGCGAGAAACAAAAGCTTGGACTAAGCAAAAATCAATTTCCCTAGAAAACTTTCAAGAACAGAACAGAGTTTTCCGTGCCAATTAAAAAAGTGACTCTCACACAGCAGATGACAAAGAGTGAGACGAAGCCCACAAGTAGCGAAGCCCAAATTTGCAAAGCATTCAGACCTCTTTGAACACTGAAAGAATAAACAAGCTGATGACTGGAAGCGACATGCTGGCAAACATTTTCCTACAGACCATCAAGCATTGGATAGTTAGAATTTTATCGAGGGTGTCAGCAGGCCATCATTGCTTCTATAGCATATTCGAAACCCAACTGACAAAACGAGCGAGTAAATTCGAAGATTACGTGCTCAACCAGGTAGGAAATGCTAGGCTAGCTCATTACCGTCGTTCAACGTGTATGAACCAGCCTCTTCATCCAAGTCATAACAACTCCCCGAGATATTTCGAATTTGATGAAAATTCTTCCGAAGCTCGACATACACCAGAGTAATTTGCTGGCAATCGCCCAAGCGGAAGAAAGGTCGACCAACAAAATCATAGAGCACGTCTGGTTACAAGCTGTGATAGCTGACGACGGTATCCTGGAAGAGACATCGAGCTTCGACTACATGCTAAGAAGAAAAGCTAAACAACTACGGAAGTTAATCAAAAAAGGCCAACTTCCAGTGTCTGAAGGAAATAGGCGACAAAGAATAACTTGGCAAATCAACTCACGTTAGTAAAAACAAAAAAAAACAACAAAAAGGAGAAAAGCAACAAAAAAAAAAAGAAAAAATATGTTTAACTCACGATTGACCTCAGCAAATATGGTGCACTATCATCTTCTCTTATTGGTCCATCAGAACAATAGCCAAAGCAAAACCAAATAGTTAGAAGCTAAAACTACAAGAACGCAGTGGCCAATCTGACGCATCCGGCAGTCATGGAATATAAAGTTCAGGGACATACGAAGGCCTTTTAAATGACTGAGATTATGAAAAGGCTTTTCGAGTGGCCGAAAGCACAACATCGTTGAAGGAAAAAAAAAAACTAAGTTAAATAGGCTTATGGAGTTGGGGCTTCAACACAATTTCTAAGCCGACTTAGGATACTCTAGGTCGGGCAAGCCAACAGCAAGAGACCCCAGTGGACGACCAGAAAGCTGTGGAAAATTTAGCTAAGTCAGTTGAGACTTAGAGAAGTTAGGTCTACCACTAACAGTTTCTAAGTCTCAACTGACTTGTTTCTGCACATGAGGTTACTAAGAAACCTCGGTTTTTCTGCACGTGAAAAACAATTAGAGACTACTAATGCCAACTGGCAACAAAAAACAGAACTAACACTGAAACAATGTATTTGCAACTAGGCAACAAATAACATTCCAATTTCGAACATTAATGCTTAAGCCTAATGCAAAAAAAATCTAAAAACATACAAAACTACATATTTTCAAGATAAAAAAAGGATTACACATCTCTTACAACTTGTAAGAACGTAATTCAAAAAAGATAAAAAAAAAATCATTTTAAAAAGAAGCCTAACGTTCGAAATAGGCTTAACACCCAAAAGCTGGCTTTAAACGGCTTAAAAACTAATATTTTAAATTTTCTACTTACAACGGAGGCGTATCCTTCTTCCATCATTGCTGCACAGGTGTTGATCACACATAATTCTGCAACAATTCTGCAAGAAAAAATGTCAAATTAAACTTAATACAACCAATAAATTCATTTGCACACAGCTGGTCACAAAAAGCAGTGCAACAAGCACTGATTTTATCATCACTTCAAAAAATCAATAATAATTGGTAGTTGCAATTAAATAAGTTATCATAGCTGTAATAAATCAATATTTATACCACGAGATACGAATTTTTCACAGGTCATGTTCAACAGGGAAAGTAATGAAAGGGGTGAAAAGTTCAATTCTAAACAGAATTATTTATCATTTGTACATTTGAAATACATAAGTTTTGTATTTCATTTCATTTTTCCACTTCGATCACATTATAGATTGGGTTGACTGACCTCATTTACAGACGTCACAAAAATTCAATCGATATGACCACATATTCAACAAATGGCTGCCAGTTGCAAGCAAAAAATTTCCCTAGGAAATGGGATCTAGTAGTAGTTTATCCTCTCAGGAACCTGACGAATCAGCAAGAAAACACCAGTCCAATGAAAAGGAAGTTTCTTACAGTGGATCCCGTAATTTTGTAAGTTTTTCCTAAGATTCTGCTTTAATTAATTAAAAAAATTTTCTAGCCAATTCAATCACGAGAGTAAAGAACGATTTTGATTTATACAAATTGGAGAAAGAAAATGAGATCAAGTTACTTAAAAAGGAAATTATCAAGTTGGAAAGTGATGGGAGACGTTTAAGAGGTGAAATGAGGACTATGGAAAAGATTATGATGAAATTGAAAAATGAGAGAGACGCTGCTCTTGAAAACGACGCTTTAATTACTTTAAATTCAACTGTTGAAGACCGAGAAATAAAAGTTAGTGGCACAATTTTTGCATTTTTTTTTTAAAGTTTCAATCTTGTCTGAGTTGCTTAGTTTGCTGTAGTATCGTTTGATTCACTTTGCCTTTTTTAGTTTGACTTGTTCTCGCTTTCTTTACTTTTGTTTTGTTTAGGTGACAACACAAATCACGATACAAATATAATAGGCGCATCATTGTTGGTTAAAGGGACAATCAACCCTTGAGAGAAGTTGGGTTTAAATAAAAGATTCCAATCGCCTAATTACATATTCAATATTAAAATTTCTTAATTTTAAACCCCGAGTTTCTTTGAAACGAAAACATTCAATCACGTGACGTGATCTAAACCAACCAATGGAATCAGTTTTTGTGGTCGGCCACCAATAGAAATTAGAGGCTGATAAAACTGAGAGCGTAAGGTATGAGCATGAAACAGGCACCAAAGCCAAACGTCACCGTTAAAAATGGCAGCCCCACTGTAGGGTTCTGTGATGCGCATGATGACATCACTGACTCTGCTGGCTGTTTCATTCTCGCGTATTAAATAGTTCGGAATGATTTCGTTTGGCTAGCGAGTCTCACTATTTCTACATAATGTTTCAACTTGTCTCAGGGTTGCCTGTCCCTTTAAGTGTCTTGTCTTGAGTTGCATTTAGTATGCGTTGGGTCTTTTCTGTTTTTGCCTTATTAGTTTGACCTGTTGTCGCGGCCCTGCGGAATTCACAGGGTATACCCCCCAAATGGGGTACCCCAATCTCTTAAAAAAAAAAAAAAAAAACTGAACCTGACCTAATGTAACTTAATAAAACTAGCTTAAATTACAAAATACAAATGGGGTGATTTGGTTTGGTCAGGTTAGGTGAATTTCATTAACTTAGGGCAGTTTTTTTTTTTTTTTTTTTTTTAAAGAGATTGGGTTACTCCAATTGGGGTATACCCCGCGGAGCCTGTTCTCGCTGCCTATGTCCCTACCTGAAGATGTTATTATTATTCTTCTTTTTTTTAAGGTGACAACAAATCATGATAAAAATATATTAGGCCCATCATTATTTGATTTAGGTACGGTACCTCATCAAAAAATGTTACTTTACAAACAAACAATTAACCTCATTCATTTTTAGATTTTTTTAACGAAATATCTGAAATTAAGTACAGTTTACCGGAATTATTAAGAAGCAAAAATAATACATTAAAACTTCACTTACCGTCTTCATTTCCTTGTTAGTATCTTCAAGACAAAATATTTTTCAAGAAATTTTGAACAAAAATAAATTTTTCTTTTCCGTAGTTTCAATTGATTCAACTGACGTTTACTTGGTTGAATCATTATGCAACGGTTGTCTCCTGGATTCAACACACGAAGCAGCTCTTGACGCATCAGTATTAATGAATTCTCAATCGCCTAATGTAAAATGGATTCCTGAAAGATATGTTAATTACTTAACGAAACGTGTGTCAAATAAAACTTGTACTTCTCCGATTTTAATATCCGGACAACCAGGCTCAGGAAAAAGTCTCTTGCTCAGTTACTGGATCTCAACATTACCTAGAGATTACTTCGTCTTGTATCATCAAGTTGTGAGTGAAGATTCAGAAAGTTCTAACCCAGATTTGATGATTCGACGATTTATAATCAAAGTACTAATTTAAAGTGTACTGAAAGATAATTTTTGTTTTTAAAAATCACCTGCTATTTTTTTCATACAGATAATGCAGGAATTCAATTACTCTCTTCCTGTGAGCACAAACCCAGTCAAGCTGCGAACACAGTTTCCGCATTGGTTGGTAAAATCAAGTCCGAAATTGGGTGAACGGGTTATTATGGTGTTAGATTCTGCTGATAAATTTGAAGTGAGAAAAAATTGGGTTATTTTATTCTGCCGGGTACTTTTAGTGCACTTCCGGTTTAGTTTGGATGGCTGAATGACGATTCGTGTGAGGTTAAGTCCACACACATGTTAACACTGATGTTGCCGTTGCCGTTCCCGTTGATGCTCCCATTGAATTTTATTAGGAGCAGCAACGTCAGTGTGAACAGCTGTGTGAACCTAGCCTTAAGCGTTACCTAACCTGAACTAGAAGTATAGTACTCTGTTCAGTACTCTTTACTTTGCAGATTAAAGTAATCCGAAAAAAAATGTTGTTAAACGTCTTTTAGCAACTATTCAACTTTTTAGCAGAATTTTGAAGCATTTTCTTGGCTTTTGGAGCCCTTACCTAAAAACCTAAGAGTTGTATTGACAGTCAACAGCTTAAACAGCCCATCTATTTGGAAGTACTACTTCACGCTAAACATGAACATAATATAACAAGGACATGATACTCCGGCTGTTTCTGAAATCTCTTGCCAGATGGCAGGTAACAGTTTCGCCATCTTGCCAGAAATTTTTTCCCAACATGCTACACGCATGCAAAAACAGCAGTGTCTCATTCCTATAACCAATAGCATCAATATAATAATATATAATATATAACAAACACCGCCATCTTGCAGTGTTCCCAGAATTCAGTGCAAATCAATCCCATAATGCTGCTTTGAGATCATAGTCCTTGTTATATTATGTACAAATGATATATTTCATTTGATACATTTTAATGTACTCCAGATCATTGCCACGAACCACTTTAGAAGCTTTGCCCAAAGCTACAATCTGCTCTTTGATGTCAGAAATGAATATTTTACCCAAGGATACACTTAACAAATTAAGTAATAGCTTAACTTTAAGTCCAAAAACAAGCTCAGCCTTATACATCCAATTACTCCTAGCAGTTCTCAAAAAGTATATAAACAAATCTATCTTAAAAGTTCATTAATTGTAATAATTTTCAACCTCAGATGGCACCACCAAGACCCAAGAATCTACAAAAAGATTCAAAACTGCCGAAATATCATAGATATTTACATTCTAATAGCCAAGAAAATTATAAGTGAAAGTGGCAAAGTGCATTCTTCTATCTTCAACCTCCTTTGGTTGTCACCAGATGGCATACCCAAAGAGAACTTTCCCTTACTCCTCAATGAATCGGAAAAAAGCAACTGGGATGACGTCTTAAGTGACTTAATTTCACTACATATGGTTACACTCAATCCCGTAAATGAAGTAATTAATTTTGCTCATCAGAGTGTCAAAGACGCACTCAAACAACTACCACTCATCTTTTGGTCACCTTCTCAAGAGATAATTGATCACTTAATATCCCATTATAAATCCTTAATTAAGGATAATCAAATAAAATTTCAAGTAGCTCTGCAGCTCCCTAAATTGTTGATTGAAGTGAATAAAATAGAAGAAGCTGCACGGTTCTTGGGCGATGTAAATTTTTTCTATGTGCTATACACACGGTAATAACAATTTCCATTGAAATGATAAACCTAGAAAGTGAGATAGAGGTCCCCTAGTGAGGGTGCAATTTGGGTTTAATAAAAAGGCGGAACCAAATGGGTGGCGGAATGAGAAATTAAGCTAACGTAACCATATACCTTAATTCTGCCTTTAGGTTTGATGTTGTTCCATGTCGAAATGATAACTTTAACTGCATCTCGCTACATCTCGTTCTCACCACACTAAACTGCTTGTAACCTGCTGGAAAAACGAAAAAATACTTATGTCAAAGAGGTGAAATAGGTAAGGTTAGGCGTTACCTTATTAACTTACCTAACCTGGTGTATATGTCGCTATGTCGCGGAAACGAGATGTGACGAGATGTGACGAGATATTGTAAATGTCACTTCCGTTTCGCCTTTTTATTAAGCAATTCGTGTGCCTTAAGAATGTACCAAGGAGTCAAAACTAATCCGAAATGACCTGCCGTCCCATTAATGATTCTCGCTGCATAAACGTAAATTCAAACTTAACGAATTGAATCATTTAGTTTTTGTTCAATTTGCAGGCGTAAGTTGATACGCAATATCTTCAATTTTACGGAGTTCAACTGGTTCAACCAAGGCTTAAATTACATGATTCAATTCATTAAGTTTGAATTTATGTTTTTATTTACCACTATGGCTTTCAAAACTTAATTGGTAATCGATACCAAACTTTTTACAACTTTGGTAAACTATCGGGAATGGGCCGGAAAAGAATCCCAAGCATTATGTTTGAAGATACAACTCCTTGTACCTTAAGATATCCCATAGGTACCTCTACCTTACAATCTGTAAGCGGCCTAATAAAAAGGATTTATCTCTTATCTGTACTAGAGGACAAAGCTCAAGCATACTTAAATATTGGAGTTCTCTAAAAACAACGTGGGCAGCAATGGCCGATGTTTATTTAGGATGTAAATCAAATGATGGTACAAAAAATTATTTTTTTTTTTTACTTGAGTATTTATGACATAAAAATTATTTTCAGCCAATGTGTTGCAAGCACTAGGAATATTTTTCCGTGCTTTGGATTTGTATGATAAAGTACATTAGATTTGTAGCAAACGTTTAAATATTAAAGCGGTTTGTTCAGTCTTTTGTAGCACTTCAACGCTGTATTGAAGTGCGTGAAATGATTTTGGACCCCGATCACCCTCTAACGGCTCACGCATTTCATCAGTTAGCTGGTAATGTTTTTCCACACTCGCTTTAAGTAAAAATTAAAACCTTGATGTTTAAATTTTAGTTCTGTTCTGCCAATGGGAAAAATTACCAGCTTCAGAAACGTATTACAAACAAGCGTTGGAAATATATGAAACAAATTTTGGACCGGGACATCCATTTGTAATACGTGAAATTGAAGGACTTATTAAAATCTATAAAAAACAAAACAGGTTCAAATTGAATTCTCAAAAAATTTTAAAATAATTTCAATTTCCTTTTCTTACCAGACTTAATTTAGTTGATCATCTACAATCAAAAGTGAAAACTCTAAAAAAATAACCAACACGACCATCTCGAAATTTGGTTTGTAAATAAATTGTAAATGAATAAACTACAAATTTTAATTTCAATTTACTCGGTTTATAACATTTTTAAACTAAAAAGTGATTTTAAGATTAGTTCATCTGTGGCAAAGTGAAAAGAGTACTTTGTCCTGGCGGTAAATACATGACATTTCTAGATTTCGAAAGTTGATACGCAATATCTTCGCCAGCTTCAATTTTACGGAGTTCAACCAATGCTTCACCGGCGTCACCGAATGCTTTGGCGAGTAACGATGCAGCTTGTGCATCACCTTCTGCTGAAACAACTGCAGCTCGCTTAACTTGCTCAGCCTTTTAAAAATAAATTTATTATTTAAATATAAGAATTTAACAAGTGTTTAGTATAAATTACTTTTTCCACTAAGAATCTGGCCCTTTCTGCGTCTTGTTGAGCTACTTGCTTCATTTCTACAGCCAAAGAAAATTCTTTAGCAAATGTAAGGTGAGTCTAAAGATAAAATTGACATTTTAATAATTTTCAAATATTACGCCCGAGTAAATATTTAATTACAATTGAAATGTCATCCAAAACTAATCCAAATTGACCCGCCCGTTCCATTAATGATTCACTCACACGCTGGGAAACGATTTCTCGCTGTGTAATAAGTTCACTTGCATCAAACTGCGCCTGTAAATTAAAAAAAAATTAAATGATTCAATTCATTAAGTTTGAATTTATGTTTTTGTTTACCACTACGGCTTTCAAAACTTCATTGGTAATCGATGGCAAAACTCTTTCGTCGTAATCGATACCCAAACTTTGATACAACTTTGGTAAACTATCGGGAATGGGCCGGAAGAGGATCCTAAGCGTTATGTTCACGTTTTGAAGATCTGTTTTATGAATATAACATCATTTAATTAACGAAATCAAAACTTTTAAGTTTCAAATTCAACCTTTGCTGCCAGTTACAACAGGTACGTTGCGAGGACGTGAGCGAATATCGTAAATAATTGGTCTTTGAACCCAGGGAATAAGGAAATGAGTTCCTTCACCGATAACTTTATTTTTCACTCCGGTAAATCGGTCGAAAATTACTGCTCGGTGGCCACCATCGACTGAAATTTATAAAAACTTGATTTAAGTTGGGTAATTTTAATGTACATTAAATTATTTACCATTGTATAAAGCTGAATTAACAACTCCACCAGCAATTGCGATTCCAATACCGAGTTTTCCAAGTGTGTTGAATAACTGCGCTGCAGCCATGAGTACTTTAGGCTTAAGGAAACGGCTGATGAAATACAAGTAAAATTTCACGTGTTGTTTAGAATTTTGCGTCAAACTTTTTTAAAATATAATATAAAATGTTTGCAATGTTAGTGTTGTTGTAGGCTTCTCTAAATACTTACAAAAACGAATATTTTAGCTTGAATTATATCGCTCAACGCCGGTTTGACCGTAAAGTGAAGCTTCTATCAAACACCAAGAGCGGCGCTAATTGAGCGCTGCAACGTAAGTTAAGTAAAGGACTATCCCTCAGCAAAATTATGTGGTATTGTCCTACGTAAGACAACCAAACACTGGGTAATTTGCATTATTTTTATTAGTAATTTTTTTTTTATTTTAACAAGTTTATCAGTAAGGAGAGAATGTATACAAATAACACAATCATCAACTTCGACATTCACTTCGTTACACTAAATAAAAAACTTAATCTATACATCCACCTTTTTTTTGTAAGAAATAAAAAACGAACAATCCCTACAATCCTAAGATAAATATTTACAAATTTGTTACTTTTTTCACTTATTCATCTTAATACATAAAATACAATACTTATTAATAAACTCAAAATAATCCAAAAATACTAAGTTAAAAAATAAACCACAATTTCCTCATTTTTAAAAAACACTATAATTAACCTATACTTTTTTATATAATAAATTACACATTTGATGCAACTAAGCTTTCAAAAATTATAATTCTCTTTTTATAATCGAAATACAATTTTTATCTATTAAGAGTAGAAGCGTTTTCGAGAGGCAGTCATGTATAGCACAATCACAATTAACTTAAAAATGAGCACAATTTTTTCTCCTCACTATCGTAGCATTCCAGTAATCATTATATTCGCCATAGCATTTCTACGCCGTCTCCAAGAGCCCAAATCTTTAGCGTGGTATCGTAATTGCCGTAACCACTCCTGAGTTCCCTTAAGATCCTCAGCCTAAAAAAATAAAAATTATATAATAGTTTATACAATAATAAAATTCAAAAAAAAAATATATACCTTAAATAGAAAACCTTCTTTATTAGAAAAATCCTGAACTTCAAACATATCTTCTGATTCACAATCAGCTGATATAACACAACTCTGTAATGGCAGAGGAGTCTAAAAAAATAATTGAACTTAATTATAAATATAATTACTAATTTATATAATTTCGTACTCTAATTAACGATTGTCTATTATTTTTATCTTTTACTAGAACTAATGACGCTTCTCTAATCCCTGTATTTCTAGGAAACAACAAATCGTCTGTTTCTGCTTTGTCTGGACGATAATTAGCATTTGGCTGTAATAAAAAAAATTTTACAAATCAAAAAATTAATCAACAAAACTCTCAATTACCTTTCCTAATGTAACAAGGAGGGCATAAACTGGAGTTAATTTTAATGTTCGACTGCGACGATTCCACAAATGATCTGTAACATGTGTGAAAAATAAACGTCCTTCACAGACGAATCTCACTTCATCGCAGTTCCAATCCAAAACCTCCATCGCCATCTTTTAAAATTTAAAAAAAAAAATTTAAAAAAGTTGTAATTAAAAAAAAAAATTAAACTCGTTAAACTCACTTACCTTTCTTAACTTAATATTGCCTCCACTTTCCTGATCACAAATTGGAAATTTCTTATTGTACGTACTAGATATGTGTGATATCCTCCTCCAAATTTTCGTACCACTGATATCTTTCGCTTGCTACAAACATTTATAAAAAACAAATTAATTTGAATTTTAAACCTGATGAGTCATGCTTCCCCGTTTTGCATTTTGCTTCCCTATTATGCGTCATTTGCGTCAAGAGATGATATTTTATGACGTCACTGGGAATAATTTCGGTGTTTTTACTTTTAAGCATCCAATCAAGGTGTTTAAAAAATGAGGAAAACTACATAACAAGTGTTTAGGTGAAAACTAGATAGGATTCTTTTATCTCTTAGACAAATGAGTAGCCAAGCATGTGAAATTAAATATTTTTTTACTAGTACTATGGAATCAACAGGGTATACCCCAATTGGGGTACCCCATGGAGTTACTTTTTACTTAAAAAAAAAAATCCGAATTATCACCTAACCCACTCACCTACCTAACTTACATTGCAATTTAAGTTCAGTTTGGGATGATTTGGTTAGGTCAAGTTAAGTTAGGGTGGGTTAGGTGATATTCGGTTTTTTTTTTTTTTTTTTTTTTTTGGGGAGTAACCCCATAGGGTATACCTGTTAATTCCGCAGAACCCTATTTTACTAGTGAATTTTCTTACTTGATTAATTTGTTCCAAATACAATTCGATTTTCTGCTGAGCTTCTCTTAAGAAATCATGATCTTTATGTTGATAACACGTCACTTTAAGTAATCTATTGAGCAGCAGAGGATATCTAGAAGGAAACAAATAAATTCATTAAGGATGTTTTGTATTTTGGTTAATTTATCAGTATACTTTGTAACCCTTTGCACAGGGACCATTAAAAATGAATTAAGGTTCATTCTCCTAAGTAAAGTGTTTTCCATTTGAGAAACACGGAGAAAAATCCTAAGTAACTCCTTTTCTTTTTCCAGACTACTGAGCAGAAGACAAGCTTGACCCTGGCAAGTGGAATAAAAGTGTAAGTAAAGTGTGCGCAACAGTGACTTTTTTAAAATTCGTGTTTTAGTACAGTCAAAATTGTTGAAATTGATAACAACTTTAGTTATTGCGGGTAATCAGTGGCTAATGAGTGATAAAAGCCAACCATGTCCCAGATGAACAATTAATTGACGGGTCTAATTACACACTCTTGCTAATGTCATGTTCAAAGTGCAACGTGACATTATTTTTGATTTGATCCTTAAGTGGTTCGATTAACCTTAAAAGTTTAAAGAACGTTCCCATGATGGTCTTTCAAGTAGTAACCATAGTTTATCCAAGGTTGTGAGAGTATTTTGGTGTTATATCTGTAGGCGGCCTCTCAATGACATTTCGATTCGTCACTTCCGGTCAAATGGCGAACCCTAAACACTCTTTCAACCTTGTAGTTTTGCACCTACACTAAATTGACGTCAACTACAGTGTAGTAGACTAGTAGGTAATTCTTAATCGAGATTATTTTTAATCTGCGGAAGGATCCAATTACACGATTGGCTGAAGCCGCATTGCTAGCACGTATTCATACGTTCAGTGAAGTGACATTTTATAGTTAGAACTCACTTTTAAGTGATGAAATATAACTAAAATGATGTTTACCTGTCCAACACAGTAAGATTCAAATCCTTTAAGCATCGGCGTTGCATCTAGAAAAATTTTCCCAATATTGACAGTAGTGTAATCATCATCCCCTTGCTCAACTGCAATATCTAAAGCGTCTTGAAGCTTCTCAGTGAATTTACTATTGACATCTATTAACTCATCAATATTTAAAAAGATATTGGTCAGTTGTTCTGGGCTTAGCAAACCAGCTACAGCCATTGGACGGCTAAACTCCTTCAAATTTAATCACAAAAAAACACGCATAAACAAACAGGATATTTACACGAATAATCCACAACCAACTTACATCTCTTATAATTTTCAAATCTCGACCATATTTAACTTCCGTTTCAACAACTTCTGTAATTATTTCCCTACGTTCTGACCTCCTTTTCGAACACTTCTTGCACACCAAAGGCTCGAAGAGATTTTCACTGCAAACAAAATATTTTTAATACAAAAATTCGCTCGATGAACATCTATTTTTAAAAATATACGTGTTTACTTTTTTAACAACTTTAATTTGTAAATAAAAGAAACAACCCTACGGGTCTTAAAAAAATTCTCCAGAGTTTACTTAATCGATTCGTATTTTCCTTCCAAGAACTCAGTACAAATTTCCAAGAACTAACAAACTTCTACGTATTCATTTCAAGGTCTTACTTACTTTAAGAGAGCAATAAATTATTTAAATATATTTAAATTCTTTAAATAATTTATGACTGTAAAACCCCGTAGAAAAACAAGGAACTAAGCAAAAGAAATACTCTAATTATCTTACGTATTGCTCTTAACATCTATGATTTGATCACAGTCTTCACACTGCCACTCTTCATTGCCAGTGTTAATGGAAGATTGACGTTTCAATCGGCTCGGTTTACTCGTCTCTGGACCAACTCCACTGTCGTTTCTCTCTACTTCTACTGAACTTCTCCTTTCCTAAATAAATAATATATTGATCCAATGATTCAACCCGTTTTTCCAAGTAAAAATTTCTTACTTTACTCTCCTCAGTTTGGTTACTGTCTTCGCTAGAATGGCTGGAATCACTTAAATTACTCACGTTGCTTATTCGTATTCTATGATTCCTTGTATTTGGTATGACCTGAAAATATTTTTAAAAAAAAGTTTTTGTTACTCTTTAACATTTTTCCATTCAAATTTTTTTTTTTTCTGAGTGTGGAACAATTTCCATGGTCATAAACCACATTGTCCGAAAAAAGAAAGTCGATGACCTTGTTGTTTGAGAAATTCAGAGCATTCCTCCTTGGAATATTTCTTGACATCTTTTTCACGAACACTATCAACCTTTTTGAGATCGTAAAAAAAAAAAATGTATGAAACTTGTAAAATGGTTTTTGGAGTGAAGAAAAATTTTTCTCGTTATTGTTTTCTATGAGAATGAATTTTTGTAAAGGTTGAATGCCCCTTAGATTAAGGTGATAAAGTTCATAGAGAAGAAAAATTCCTATATAAACAAAAGGGTGAAATTGGATAGTCTTGAAGAAAAAAAAAATGGAAGGAGAAAATTATCGGGTGATGGAAATGATAAGGACCATTAATCGGCTGTGGAAATAGAGAGTGAACAATTTCCGCATTTTTTTTTTTTTTAATACCGGAAAGTGTCTATCACTTTAAAAGGAATTTTTCAAAGTCTTTAAAGCGGATAGATTAGTTTTAATTAAATTGGTAAGAATTTTAAACATTTGCTCCCAGTGTTGTTGCTTTAGTGCACAGTGAGGTAGTAATTATTACTCTACTCCCTCTTTAGAAAAAAATGTGTATTTACTTCTGGTAATTAAGAATTACAATTGGTCAAATTTAAGAAGAATTCAATATTTGAGTTTGAATAAAAAAGTTGACATAGTTAAGTATTCAAACTTGCGAGATAGAATGGTACGGTATAGTGTGCATTTACTGTATATGATTAATAGTCATTAGTTTTAGTAGTTGTCGCATTTATGGTTTTTGTTTTTACTGATTTTTCACTTTGTATTACGGTGTTGTCCTGTCGCATATGGCCCTGGAGTTTAACAACTTTTACAGGATCTCATCACGTCTCGCTCTCGCGAGAACTAGTTAGGCTAGGTTAAGCTAGGTTTAGCTTACCTAATTTAACTTGAGAAAAATGTCATTTTGTTTTTTTTAGTATTTTGCAAGTTTAATGGGTCTCGCTAGAACGAGATGTGACGAGATATTATGAATGTTTCATCCCCACAGCCATTACGATGAAATTACAGGCAAATAATTCTTACTGTTGCGTGTATTTTCACTACGCTAGAAATAGTGACTTCTTTAGCTATATGCTAAAAACTATGCTATCAGTATACGGAGCGACATTTATAACATAAAGAAGGTCCCACGCGAACTCAGTATAACCAAAATTCAAAATTAAATTGTTTATATGATTAGAATTATATTTATAACGTTATAAAGAGAGACGTGTTGTGACTTTTAAAAATTTTTCTCTTTTTTCCTCTTTATAAAAAGTTAAGTGATAAAGGAAATTGATTTATACAGAACATATTGAGCTTCTTAAACCAATTTGCACAATTTTCTTCAGAGGAAAAGTCATTCGAGAACTAATCTTTACAAATGTAAATTCAATTTTCCAGATTTAAATTGCATAAATAATTTGGTCACTGGAATTATTAGTAGTGCACCTACATGTAAATTCAAAGATTTTTATCAGATACAAATTGAATCGTTAGATTGTTAATACAAAACATCATAAAAATGAAATCAAAACAAAATTGAAATTACCAATTTCCCTCAACATCCACCCCCACAAAAAAAAAAAAAAAAAATTTTAACATCCACCTCAATTTTCCAATTCAACAAACCCTAACCCATATATTCACAGTCCTTACATCCCTTCCACTTACCTTGACCTTGGACAAAATATCAATGAATGAACCCAAAACACCTACCCATATTAGATACCAAACACATCAAAAAAAGAATCAATAAAATCCCAATGATAAACTATAACTGCGCAATCAATTTCTTTTTTTTTACCTGAGTATCCAATTCGACGGAAATCGGATCCGCATTTCCACTTGTCACTGGAAGCTCCACCTCCATATTTTCAACTCCGCGTTCCTTCGCATCTTGAAGGATGCTGAGAATCTCGTTGCGCGAAGCTCCTTCGAAAATGGATCGCCTTGGACCATCCCCGATGGATGGACTGGCAGGAAGTTTGGGCGGTAAAAGAGCCAGTGTTGACGCTAAACACAACACCAATTATTATCATGAGAGAAAACTGGCCATAGAAAGGCGAAAGCAGCTGCTCCACTCAGCATCTCGCAAATAGTGTGAATGGAGTAGGGGGGTCCTCTTGTGTCGAATCTACTAACAAACGACCTTGCAATGACGTCATGAATGCGTAGGTGGGTGATAGCGAGGGAATTGGCGAGACGCGTCGGTTCAGTATTGATTCACCCCCTTGCGCATGGGCAATAATGTTACGTTTTTAATGTTTACGAATAGGGGTATTTAACTAACTAGCGTAGGAGTTTCGGGGAATGTCACATTCATTGTGATTTTTTTTAGGAAATTCGAGTTTTTTTATAATTCTTGAAAATTCTAGTAGTCACTGGAATTTGGGGGTTTTCCAAAATTATTTAATTATTATGGAATAATTTCAAAAATTTCTTTTTTGGGGGGAGGGGTAATTATGAAATATGAGAAATTAATCAAAATTCTAAATATTCTGAAAATTATAAATTTTGATTATAAACTTTTTTTCCACCTGATTACAAAACATAATTTTATAACTATAAAAAAAATTATAACAAATTATCTTAATATTAAATGTAACACCTTAATTAATTACTAAGAAATCAATTCTTTCCTTTAAAAAAAAAAAATCCAAACTCTACAACTACTTAATCCCTTTAATCCCCCCACAAATGATCAATTTCTCTATTACCTCACCAATCACTATTTAATCCTACCTTTAAACACCATCGATCAAACGCAACGTCACAGCGCCACCTACGCATATCCAACTTACCTCAACACACTCACAGATTCTGACATCACATCTATCGAATTTTAAGCCACCTATCAACAAACACCCCATCTTTAACCGGAACTCGATACCCCCTTAACCTCCCACCACATAAAACTAAAGTTCACAACCCGTCAAATAAAAACAACTCAGATTTACCGTCGTCGTAATTGGGATAATCAGGTAACTCCTCGTAAATCGGTTCTCCAATCTGTTCGTAAATGGCATCCGAACCTCCGGCAACTACTACTCCCCTTACAGAGGACGCACGTATCGGAACTGACTGTCAACAGAACAATTTATCAACCGGTTACTAAATTTAGACACAAGAAAAACTCATTCAACTCACTTTACTCTTCATCAACGGTGGCCGTGGTATGGCGAACTTACGATTACGTAAATTTGTAATAAATTCAACGCTTGAACTTCGTTGATTATCCCACGAATACCTCTTAACACTCGCAGATACTTTCTCGTCTTCTAACGGCTTTCTTCCTGTTTGCGGCAAGCCGAAATCTTCACTATTGCCCGTGTCATCGTACAAATTTTCTTCGGGTCTTAAACTATCTTTTATCGACTTTGGTAATAAATTGACGGTACCTTTTTCCTTAATTAACCAATCGAGTTGTCGACTCGCTTCCTGGTGTTCTAAATTCTTTGTGTCTTCACTTTTCATCGTCTTTTCATCGGGTGTCTTGAAACTAGTGCTGCGTGTAGGTGGGGTGCGGAGAGATGTGTGTTGCGAGCACGGCCTCTCTTCTCGTTCAGGGGGTGCTCTTTGCCTCGGTCGTTCCGATTGGCTCCTGCGGAGACACGTGGTCTGGCGAGACAAACCTTAGGGAATGTTAAAAACCAAATTAATAATTTCGTTAAATGTTTGATGATAAACATGTTTATTAAAACTGTTTTTAAGTAAAAATCTGATCGGTTGTGTCATTTTTTTTTTCGGAGGAAATTCTTAAGGCGGTTGGACTCATTTTTTTTCTTTCCTCCTAGCCCGTCAAAACAACCTTAAAATGGTTATTATTTGGAGGAAAAATGTTATTGAATGAAAAATATATTTTTCCGGAATATTCTAATTCAGTGAGTTTTGCTATGCGACTCGTTCACCTTTTCGATTAACCTACCGGTTCATTCATATTTTTCTCAAACGCACTTCACTTTCAATTCGTGTCGTCGTTTGTTGTTGTCTGAGGAAAAACAAACTCCGGATCTTGTTCGGATGAAGTTTGTGGAGAAGAAGTGCTTTTGAAAGCGTTTTTTTTTTAAACGACAAACGGCAGCATCAAGCGAGAAAATGAGGTTTATTTCTTTCCGCACGGTAAAGAAAATAAAATGATGTTTGTGATCGTAAAATATACTATATGGAAATTGCGGATGTTTTGAGGAGATGTAAAATATACTATATGGAAATTGCGGATGTTTTGAGGAGATGTAAAAATCCGAGTGGAATTCCCTGAGCGATAAAAAAGTGGTCCGAGCCACCACCTTGGCCCTAAAAATGGCGGTGATATTTATTGAAGTGTGACTAAAATGTGGGTCATATTTTTCCTTTAGGAAACTCAAGTTCTAATTTGATAAAAAAAACAACGACTCTTTTGTATTACTAGACATCAGACTCCGTATTTAAAAATTAATTAAGACCGTGAAGTAGATGGCCTATAAAATATCTAATTTTCTGTTTAATTCGTAGTTTAGGCAGACTACCACTAGGGCGCTCTTTAAAAATTTCCCCGAATCAGAATTCCCTTGTCATTTTACTAAATCTCATTACAGGTTTCATCAAAAAAATTCTTATCTGTTCTTTAAACTCTCCAAATTCCCGAAAAAAAGTTGAAAATTTCATTTCGGTGAGGTCATCGCACAACTTACAACTACAAACTTAAAATTCCTAATAAATCCGCCAAGCGGGCACTGTCACAAACACAAATATAAAATTAACGTCTAACCTTGTTTATTCTCGTCAACGTGATTACAATCATCGTAAATATCCTTGTCGTGTCCATTCTGATTGACGTAAACCGGTTCTACACTTTTCTTCGGTTCTAAATAGTCATCGTCTTCCGTTTTGCCAATAGGCGGCGTCGGTGGACGAACTTCTTTGGTCTCGTCTTCATCGTCAGATTGCGAGAATTCAGCCATTTCCAATGGCGGAATTTCTTCTACAACAGGTTCGTTGGTGAATAACGACCCCCGCGATTTAAAATGAACATGCTTCTTTCTCCTCCTTTCAGCGATCGAAGCCCCTTCGGACCCATATAAATCAGAATCGGTCTCCGATGATGTATCGACCGACGAGGCTTTCTTCAAAATAGGCTTAACAACGAACACCGGGGGATTGGGTTTACGTGTAGCCGTCGTAACTGATAAATTAGGCGTCGATCTGGACAGAGACCTAGGCGTGATGGGCGATTCCTCATCATCAGCGGCATTTTCATCTTCTTCGAACAACACATCTCGAGAGAGATGGGATTCCCGACGAGGTACAAGCGGACTTTTCTTTGTAGGTGGCGGACTCGTTCCAATTTTTATCACTAAAGGCGCGGTTTTTGGACCGTCGTCTTCTGGTGGTGGAAGAGGTGGCTTCTTGTGAACGGTAATTCGGGATTTGAACTGCCTGAGTAGGGGTTTTGGTTTTTCGTTTTCTGGAGACACAATCCTCCACTGATGAGCACCGCCCGTTTCAGGTTTTAGTGGGGGGCTATATTGAAGTTGATCACTTGTAGCTTTAGCAAGACTGGATTGTCGTAAGGTACCGGTGCGAGGTACCATCAAGTCATTTCTTTTACGTAGTGAATCGGCTGAAGATGCGCTTGAAGAATTAGATGAAACATTTGTAATGATCATTCTTTGACCACTTATGCGCATCTCTTTAGAATCTGAGTAGTAGTTATCCCATTCTTCAACTACAGCTTTATTCTGTGTTGTTTTTATAGGTGAGTGCGTGTCTGAAAATGAGACAAACATCTTAAAGAAACTATTTTTGAAGATGGTAGAAGGTCGAAAAAGGTAAGTGACTTCCAAAAAAAAAGTATTGAATTTTTTTCGTTCGTGTAAAAATTCTGTGACAGTATAATCATCTTTGCTATCAAGAAGCAAGAGACGTCGGTTATGGAATTTATTTTCTGTCACAACTTCGCCAATCGATAATTGAGCCTGGGTTCTTTGACATTAGTTAAACTTTAGGTGTTTGAAGGTGGATGAAGCAATGTATAAGCTTATTGACATAAGGAGAGTATGCAAGGGCTACCTGGAGTGCGTGTCGCAATACATGTTGAGTATACATAATTTGGAGTAAAGCTAAGAGACTGCTTTGTCAGTATTAAGTGGGAGAGCAGTAAAAACTCGAGAATCAGTAGCTGTACATTCAAATATTAAGCATAGATAAGTTTTACAAATTTTGACGTCATTATTAGTGATGTGTTTTAGAAATTAGTTAACGGATGTGACGTCACGGGTTGTAAAACTTCGTAAGATGCAGTTGAGTTTAGTATTTGAATGCACCTATTGTTACGTGTAATTTGAACAAGTTAGCTTCTATATGATAGTGGGAACTTCAATAGCATTATATCATTTCAGTTGCACGTTTTGAACTCTGTGATTTTCTGTTTCCCCAGCTTTTAAGCTTCTTGTGTAGCTGCATTGAGCACGTTCAGTAAATTTTACAAGTTTGGGTTTAAAGTGGCAATCAATTGTTTTGATAAATTTAATTTTAAGTAAGATTTGATTTTCTGATTAAGAAATTGCTGCATTCTAGTTAATTTTTCGCCATTAAAAGAGAAATGTGAATCTGTAATGCAGTTGAAAGTAACCAATATGTGTTAATGGTTAGAAATGTAATAAGACAATGGGGCAATGTCGCTTCGGCAGTTCTAATAATGGTGTCGCGTCGGTACTGCCGGATTGAAGTCGATCTGGTAATACCGACGCGGCCATTATTAGACCTGCCGAAGCGACATCGCCCCATTCTAGCTGTGATACAGTTACTGCAAGCATAATAATCTGTATCTAAAAAGTAGCTTTCTTATGCTGTGAAAAGTCTATTTCACCACGTGCCGACATGCACCCTAATTATATTAACCGAAATTCAAATGTTTATGTAAAATTGACAATCGGTTGATTGCCTCTTTAAAACCAGTTTCTTCTGTTCGTACTTGAAATTGGACAATTGTCTGTTCATAAAACGCCTGGTTATTGCTATCACAATGCTAAAAAGGTGATGTTGCAACCCTTACATCAAGGACGAGTAAAGACAATCAGTACTAAGTCAAGAAGCTGGAGAAATTCTTAGGGAATACAGTCAAAGACGAAGCATCTCTTCACTTTACACATCGTCAAACATGTCTGTTATGATTTACAATCCTTTATAATGGAAACTTAGTAATAACAACCCACAAACTTCCACTTAGTTTTCATAACTATCAATTTCTTTATGGCACTACTCATACTTAACTTTCATCTATTCACTACTTACCTTTCTTCACAACTGCTGACTCACTTTTGCCTTTCACACTAGCCACTTTATACTGGCTCACTGCAACATTCAAAACCATTACAACAAACGACCAATAAACCTGCAATCACTTAACTCACCATTAACTTTCTTTGTATTCACTTTTCCTTTACCTTCCTTCTCCTTTAAGAATTCTTCCACCAAACTATCATCCAACGAAGCTGCACTGCTCTTGGGCGACTCACTCTTTGTTATTAAATCATAGGCAGATACGCCACATTCTAAAATAGACTTTCTCTTGGGCCCTGACTGGGTCGATGCACTCGATACTGTAGAAAACTTGGAGCTCGATCCAGATGACCACTTCTTATTTTCAATTTGTTTCATCTCACCAGGTGGCGCTTCACAACTACACGTGCATTGTACTCTAGCAGGTCTACGCGCCCAAACTGCCGAAGGGGGCGCTCCATGACATATACACATTCCCTGATAAGAGGAACCACCTTCAACGTCCATTGTGTTTGGATAAGGATCCCATGCGTACATTGCAGGACGTTGCCTGCCAACTCCTCCACGCATGCTCATTGCAGCGTATACGGTGTGCACTGTCTTTGATGTGACTGTTGTGTACATCCATCCTTCTGGATACCGGGGTTGGTATTGGGGTTGGATTACGTCAGGATATGCGTTGATGTGCGGTGAGGAGTGGTAGAGAGTGGGGTCGAGAGATTTGTTCTTTTTAGAGCCGAGGCCGAAATACTTTTTCAGTCGGACGGTGTTGAAAGTGCCCGGCTTTGATGCGGGTTTTGGAGGTTTCTCCACCGGTCGATGGGGGTCGTAGAGTAGATGTCTGTGCATTTTGTCTGCATTTAATATGAGTGCTGTTCGCTGGAGAGATGCTTCAATGTCTTGTTGAAGTTGGTTGATGCTCATGTCTGGAATGGAGAATGATTTGGGTTTAATTTGGAATGTAATATGTTTATGTTGGAATTTTATTTTTATGTTCAGTTTTATTGAAGACATAGAAATGGTATTTTCAATTTGGAAAGTTATTTTTTAAGGATTGATGACTTGGTCTTGTCAATGTTTTGATATTGCACATATATATATACATTATACAATTTAAGGAAGGGTGTCATGAACTAAAGTGGTAAGGTTAAAAAGTAGTGGTACCCAACACTACTAAGCTTATGGCAATAATTGTGGGTGTAGGCACCATCTTTGTTACGTTCGTTCAGCATGTAAGATTTGTTCTGTCGGTTGCCACTAAAAGGAAGTGGTTTGATTGCAATCATTTGAACAAATTCCAGATGTTGTACGTTACATCCTGTATCTAACGGGTTTTTACAGTTAACGTTGTAAAGATAAAAAAATCTCTTTGCAAACATGGATTTTGAACTTGTCTTTTATAACGTTACGTTAAGATTATAAGATGTTAAAGGTGGAAATCCTAATGTAATATTACCTATGCGCAAACTATAAGTAGTGAGGTATACACTACATAAGAACAACCAATCAGAGAACGAGTTCTTATGATGTTGTAAATAGCTAAGAATTTCATTCTACACTTTAACCCAAGCGTATTAATAATGGAAATTTACATTACAAAATAATTTTTTTTTAATTTTTTTATAGTAAATATCAGTTATAACAACGATTACGCAATCTGTCTTTACCAATGAATAATGGAAGACCCGTAAAATTCTTTTTGTTAGGCACCTGATGACCAGGTACACCCTAGGACACCAATCACTTAACTTTGCTTCTATTTCAAAATTCGGTAGAAAATTTTCTATTTACTCTAAATTCTTAATTTCATTTCTAGATTGAAGAAAAAAATATACTCTATTTTAATTACATTTTAGGAAAAAGTTTCAAGTAAAATAGAAATTTTCTACAGAATTTTCAAAAAAAAAAAAAAATAAAAAAATAAAACAAGATTAAGTTTACGGTGTCGACACACCGTAATCGGTTAATTCATTAAAATTGCATTTAAATTTGTGAGGGTTCATTATAAAAAAAAAAAAAAAAAACCTGTCGTCAACCGTTATTATTTTTAGATATTTTTCCAAAGGGTTTAAGGGTCGGGTCAGGGCGAACAGGAAAAGTTGACGTCCGCACACGCCTACGTATAAAATAATATCCGTAAGAAAATTTTCACTTTCGAAATTATAAGGTAACAAGAACAATGTGGGGGTTTAAATCTTTTGGGTGAAAATTACTAAAGATGAGTGACCTAAAAATGACCACCGTGAAAACCCAAAGGAAATAAAAAATAAACACTCAAGTCAGTATTGAGACTGATATTAAGTGGACAATTTCTGACGTCACAACTTGAAAAATCCAACTTTGTCACAAAAATTTGATATCACCTTAACCAATAACTGAAAAAAATTCTTCGCCTCACCTGACCTCAACCAGGAAGTAAGCAGCAGGTGTCAGACTGGATTCACTAGTCAGACACCGCCTCTAGCCAATTTACAGAACTTTGTGATGGTGAAGGAAGAGCTCGTAACCTGATTGCGTTGAAACGCTTTGAAGCGGAAAACATGAATCTACCACCCGTATGCTTCACGCATGTAGTAATAAAAGAGTTATACACATCCTTACCACTCTGAAATACACACCAACACAAACAAACTTCGCAATCTACTCTTCGTAAAAATCAATCTACCGAATCGGGTTTTTTAAGACCCCATTTTTTAGTTTTAACAACTGAGGCCTCTAGTGGGGGTGAGGTGAATGAACGTATAAACAGGCCTTTAGTAAATTATTATTATGGGAAAAAGAGCATTCTCAAGGCCTGAATGCGTTGGTATCACGAAATTTTCTTAGCGTTTTATAGTTTAAAGTATTTTTACACGAATTGACCAGGATTGGAAAACGGAAAAAAAGGTTAATGTCGAGTTTTATGCTGATTAAAGGTGTGTACAAGGTCTCCGGCCGCCCACGATCGTTTCAAATTGCTTCGTGGTGAGTATCTAGGTAAGGAAAGTCAAGGTTGGATTTAAAGTTGTTGTTTTTTTTTAAAGAAATAAATTCGGTTTGGTTCATCGTATTGTGTGGGTAAGAAGAATTTGTAGTTATTAGGACGGAACGTGGAAGTTTTTGGGAAGGTGTAATTGTTCTCATGTGTTTTTAGGCCTTGCTTGAACTAGTTTTTAATAACCTTCAGTTTTGTATAGAGCCCAAAGGGATATGAGAATTAGTGTTACACCTAAGGGAAATGAGATAAAATGTCAAGGCGAAGAAATCAGAACAAAGGTTTTGTCAGGTTAGAGGAAATGGTAGGGAGAAATATATACGGCGAAAATGACGGCTGTTGAGTGTTCTCGCTGGGATGTTAAAAATAGATTTTGTAGATAGGTGGCGTTAGGTTGAAGTGGGGTTTAGAAGTGATGTACTTTATAGCACCTGTTGGGTTTATTAGAGGTTAATAATTTATTTTTACCAGCGTTGAAAAATGGGTTGGTGTAAAATTCATGGGGCCTGGTAAATGATGCGGTTGGTGCTCTCAAGTGGATGGGAAATTGTTTCTTTTCTTAGAACCCCTGTTACATTTTTGATGGAGGCATGATGTGAAATGGTTGTTGTAATGCATAGGTTTCATGAAACTTTAAAGGGATTTTTGAGGTAAATTGATTGATGGAAGATGGAAGTTTTTGTTGTGTACCTAACGTTTTGTAAATAGAAATTTACATAAAAATGTTTTTGATAACATTATTTTTGAATATATTATAAACACTGCAATAAAATGATGTTTACATGAATTTATGTTGTTGTAAAAGCTGCAGAAATGAGGCGTTTCAGAAGAAGGATAAAGTTTAACACTGGTCATACGCAGCGAGAACAAGTCAAATTAAAACTGAAGACTGTAAAAGGTGTAAATTTGTTATTATACGGTAAATCTGTGTGTCTTATTGATGCTGTTCCCTTATTAGTCTGACTTTGTTTTGAAGTTTGAATTGTTGTTGCGGTGTATGACCGTAGTTGTTGCTAGTGGTGTTAAGCTTTATTCTTCTTCTTCTTCAATCCAAAGCCAACACAAACTTCAAAAGTGCAACGCACCCCCTCCCCCTTCCCCCAAAAAAAGAAAAGTCAATATTTACATTCAGCAGTCAATTCTTCCGCAAAAATTCTTATCTAATTTTCCTATAATTGTTTATCAGTCTGGAAAAAGCCAAGGTTTCCTTACCATACAGCACTCATTGATTTACCATAATTCATCAAATGCAACAACACCCCCCCTAAAGATAAGTATTCAATTACATTACGGAAAGAATAGCAAACAAAACATCTTCATTTAATCCTATCTCATACAAAACACACAAATTTCCCTTAAGACATTTCGTCCAGACGTCTATCCATTACCCCAATTACAAAGAAAAACATCGATTTCTACATTAAAGAAAATGTTGTCGCGCTATACCTTTAATTTTCTTTCTTCTTTTATAATGGCTGCTTCGTCAGCATTCGGATGAATTAAATTTATTGACCCGTAAATGAAATGAGAGAGAGAGCGAAAGTTCAATGGTGAATTGAAAAACCATAAAGGAAAAATAGATATGAACGAAAACATTGATTGAAGTTAGTGACCTGATCTAAAAATGCGAGAATGAAGAATTGGAAACGGATCAATGAACATGGACATGTATGACAAATAGTGTGAGTAGAAATGGAAATACACTTGGCTTACACACAAGAGGATGTACGAAACAAAAGACGTATTTCCGGTGGTCAGGAAAAAAAATAAAAGTTCTCAGGAACTTATATATCATGACTCACACTCTGAAGAATAAATTAATTTATTTGATTTTATTTAATCGTTTCACTTTCAGTGTATCAACGGAAATGGTTTTTTTATTAAATCTGTCGGAGCTGACAGCGTGATTCCTTCTCCATATTTAAACGAAATCAAGGATTTTAAGGTAATTAGGAACTTGTAGTTTTAAAAGATTAATGTCATACGTAATCAGATAACGAGAGAAAAAAGTTATGAAATTTAGTCCAGGGAAAGGTATTTGTCCTTGCTGACTTCCGGTGAAACGTTTTATATTCAAATTTAAGAGTTTACTGTCTCAAACGGGGGCTAGATGCGACACGCCATTAACGAATTATAAAGTAAAACAAATTGTCACCATACGGCGTTATTTAATATAGCGCCGTATGGCGACGAAATCTAAATCTAGATAATAATTCCCGAGTATTGCTAAATCACGGACAAGCTACCTCAAACAAAAGATATTTTTTACGATCATCTAAACAAAAACGTAAAAACTAATTTTTTTTTTATGTTGCAACTGTCTCTTAAAGGAGGGCAATCCAACACAATACAAATGGCGACCAAGTGACCTCACACCCGAGACGTGAAATTAATAATTTACACTCAAAACGGACCACCAGACACAAATGACGAATTGGATGAATCCCTAACATCATGAATCACTATTGTATACCCTGCCCTGATGCACTTGAGGTGACATTATATTCATTTATTCAAAAAAAGCATCCTTTGTAATGTCAACAACCTTCACACAGTCAATAAAATGAACCCGAACACTTGACCGAGAGACAAACTTTTTGAGTAAATCTCTCAAGGACAATAATCGGTAGGTAAATAAACGTCGACTAGACGAGTGTTGGCCATGTTTAACCCGTTAACCTCCTCATATTTTTTTTTTATTCTCTAGAAAAAAAATTAAAACACCTTTTCCTTGCCTAAAAATAACCCGAGTAAAAGGATGCACAAACAGGAACTTAAAAAAAATTCAATTTGTTATTTCCTTAAATAGGAAGAAGAAATTCCTTTCATTTAATTTCATAATTACTCCATCACAGTCATTCACCTAAAAAAATATTATTAAATTAAGTATCAATTGAATTTTTATCAACTCCACCCGTTGTGTCCCACTGAACTTTATATTGTTTTTAACCCTTTTTTAAGGGATTTATCTCATTTTTATCAAGATGGGTCATCATCCCCGAAAAGGATAAATTAATTAGAAACAGACAAAATTATCCCTTTTATTTTTCTAATTTCAAGGTCAATTGAAAACAATAGAAAATTGGATACAGGATTAATTTTTCTAGGTTAAACTCACGTGTTAACCTCGTTACATAATTTGTGGAGATTCACACTGTTGAAAATTTATTTATGAGTTTTGTAATTTTTTATTTTTTTATTTCAGTATTTCACGTTTACTCCTTGGGGTGAGGTATTTAGCAAGCTGGAGAGGCCACACCTGTTCACTATGACACTGGGTCAAGTGAGGTGAGGTTATCTGAGGAGAACCTCGATAAGCAAAAAAATTAATGCCAATTTTCATCTGATATTTACTTTTCAGATTAAAGTAAAAATAGATTTATGTTGGAAATCAGTGAAGAGGAAATTATAGAGGTGGGTTTTTTTTAATTTTGAGAATTTTTTTTTAACTTCTGGAAGAAGAGATTTGATTATTATTTCATGATTTTGTAGTTTGTTATCGTGGGATTTTTTTTTTTTTGTTTGTGTGATGTTGACGTTTTAATTTGGTTTAATTAATCTGATTAATGTTTTTAGTTTTGAGGTTGTTCGTGGGATTTTTGAAAATATTTTTCTTGAAAATATTTGCAATTACTTTAATTAAACTCCACCCTGAAGTGAGGAGGGATTTGTTTTTTTTAAACTTTTTTCAGTGGTTTTATGTATGAGATTAAAGCTGGTTGAAAAGATCAAATATTCAATTTTAAATGCAGCCATTTTTAAAAATTTTCATTGTTGAGCGTCGTTGATGTTTACGGATAATAACACCAAACGGCGCTCAACAATACATTGATGAAAAAGATGGCGTAAGATGAGTTTCACAACGTTGACATTACAAAATGAGTTTTTTTTAGTGTGCCATTCCACCCACTAAAGATTTAAAGCTGAAAACGTTTCTAAAAATATCCCAACTCCCAAGTTTAAATAGTTTCAACAACACAAACAAGCAATGTCCATTTGTATAACCGGAAATGACGCATTAAAAAGCTTCTACTGTCCACAAATCACTTCCAATTCATATCAAAACCAGAACTATCTCACACAAAAATAGACCATTAACAAACCAGAATAAGTAATTTACATATCTCCCCCTCCCTCAACTATTTCCAATACTATAATTAACATGCTCCAAACACAGGATGTGAGAAATCCCACTGACTATTGACAAGGTCTTTCTTGCAAGACTATTATCAAAAATATAAGTTCATTTTATATTCCACACACACACACTTTGTAATAAGCACAAACAAAACAAAAAAATTTGAATTATGTACAGTAGAAAAATGCAGTACATGAACCTTTGTTTTCAACTTGTAAAAACCCTCAAGTCACAGTTGATGTGCAATGGAATCCAGAATCACCGCATTGAAAAATCTCATCAAAAAATTCTCTTATTATTTGTTCCAACACTATTTTCAGCCTTGAAAAGTTCATTGCCCACTGGGGGTTTACAAAGTCATTTCCCCCTCCAAATGGCTGCTTACTCACTTTAATGCCAAAGGATAACACAACTTATATTAACAAGTTTTCATTTCCTTTTAATCCACATTTCTGCTTTTACTACAAATTCAGTCTGTGAAAAGTTCCTTAAAAGTTAATAAAAGCTAATCTTGAGAAAGGTCTCAGATGATTTCAAAGGCAACGACCCCTCACTAAAATTTTTCATGAGTAGAATGAGATCATTTTTTTTTTCCAAAAGTTGTGACAAAGAAATTTTTTCCCCTTGTCCTCATATGTATAAACTTCAAAAATGGTGGTGTTAGGGCTAATACCGCATCCTGTTCTGATTGAGGTCAAATCCAAAAACGGGTTTAATAGAGTCCAGTAAGTAGAAAGTTCTTTTTAAAAAATCGTATTTGTAACGCTTGAAAAATCTAAGCTCTTCATCTTGTGTCTTTATATAAAAAAAGAGTAAACAAGGTGGAAAATATTGACAGTTCTCAGAATCTGCCATCTGCCATTTTTTAAATTTCATTGTTGAGCGCCGTTATGTTTACAGATAACAACACGAAACGGCGCTCAACAATACTGTGACGAAAAAAGATGGCGTTGGTGTTGTTTTTGAAAACTGTCTTTTTAAAAGTGAATACCGCATTCAGTGATGACCAAATAACTCTTGTACATTCTACTTAATAATTATCTACAACCAAAAACGTTAATCCTTGTTCATATTTTGCAGAACCATGAAAATGGGCTATTCAAGTTTGAAGTAGAATTTTATTTATATAAAGAATTATGAGGTCATGAAAAAATCCTTTTACATTTTATTACCACTGTAATAGTAATTTACTCAAAGACATGTTATTGCAAGTTAATGTCAATAGGTTAGAACACAAATGTCAAATGGGTTGCACCTATGGACTTTACTTGTTTACAAAAAGGTAATCTCTTATAAACTCAATTTCTAATCCTATGATCACATCCATATTGAACAGGTGAAAATGATAATCCCATATCAGTTTTCCACATTAATATGTATAGAATCTATTGGCATTAATAATGATCCAGAATTAGTTCACAGAGACAAGATCATTTCCCCCAGTCATTTGAAATGGATCATAAGCCTAACAAGTACAAAATCCAGGTTATGGTACTAGTGTTTTTTTACATGCTTCATTTTTTTTTCCTTTCCTAATCATAAAAAATAAAACAAATTAGTTCTTATTAAATGCTGTCTTCCTGTGTTAGATCTAAATAGCATCCATTCAACAAGTCTTTAAAATTAAAGTAGGCCTAATGCTATCAACACGTCCTACATAATTTCCATTGCATTCAGTTCTGAATAAGATAGACATCTAGAAAAATTGTTATCTCTTGTCTGTGAAATAAAAAAATCTTCTAATAACTTAAATGTGTAATATGAATGAGTCCATAAAGAGATCTTTTGTTCTTTGGGATGGAGTTTAAATAAAAAGTGTTCACATTTGTCACACTGGTATATGCCCTAATTTTTACTTTCATAGTTACTCCCACATGTATTGTGAAAATGACCTGAGAGCTGCTGGTGTTTTTTTATAGCTTGCTCACATTTTGTTCAAAGTTGGAGAAACTTCCCACAATAGATTTTGGTTGTAAATGAAAACAAATTTTAAAGATGGAGTGGCAATAAGAAATGAGATGTTTAACTCTCAATTTACTAAACTGAAACTAATTGTATTGTCAACATAATGTGCTTGTTGAAAGGTGTATAATGAAAGATTATAAACTGGAAATAATATTTTTCTTGGTTTAGAATTTCATAACATCATTTTGTAATCATTGATGATCAGTGTTTTATGATTACAAATTAATCAAAAAATGACTGAAAAAAGTGATCACTTGATCATATTTTAGTCATTCGATCAGGAGATCATCAGAAAATGGACTTTTCTGATCAAAAATGATCAAACTGTTTTGTTAGGGAATCATTATACAGGAAAAAAATTGATCACGTTTGGTTAGAAAAGTTCATTTTTTGATCAATAAGTAATCATAAATCACTGCTCGAATCTAGTTGGACTCATCAATGATCATTAATGATAAAAAACTGATGATATGATGAAATTCTGAATAAGAAATGATGAAAAAATAATCACCTTTTTTGTGAGGGTGACTTAAACTTATTAAAGATTAT